>VYZV01003837.1:0-40030 GCA_013401275.1 Pandion haliaetus | reverse complement strand
CCCCCTTTTTAATTTGCTCTGTGTGTATTACATTTTTGCAGCTGATAGGGATTGGGGGTGGTTGAAATCTGCTTGGTGAGTTTCTCCCCAAGAAAGACTTTGGGATTAGAAATGAGTTATTACCTTCTGATCTAAATGTGGTGCTGTTTGGGGAAGAAACAGATGCCTCACTCTAGCAGGTGAACAGTTGGCTCTGTAGATGCCACGGTATTTACTTGTACAGGTTCTTGTGTGGCACAGATCTGCTCTTGCTGAACTCCAGGGTGAAGAGGCACTTTTCCCTGTTTCCACCCCACCCCACTGGCCCCTTCTCAGAGGCTGATTTACTTCTTAAACAGCCTCTAAGCAGTGATAATTGAGGTGCCTTGCTTCCAAGTCTTGGCCTAGCTGTGTCATCACAGTCCTTGCCTTGAAGTTAACAGGATTAAGGACCTCTACAAGGTGTCTGTGCGCATTCCCCCGGACAATGAGAAGAGCAACCTGATCAGAATTGAAGGAGACCCACAGGGGGTCCAACAGGCCAAGAAAGAGCTGCTGGAACTCGCTTCCCGTATGGTGAGTAGGATGTGATGCTTGGGAGGCTGCAGGGTTTGGGCTCTTCTGTTCCCTCATAACCTTCTGGTGTAAGTGTGTGCCCCTTACCCACCGAGCACTTGGATCTCATGACAAGTGCGAGTTCCTTTTCACAGATGTGTTCCTTTACTCCCTTGGACACCCCTTCTCTGTCAACCTAGAGTGAATTTTGTGTAGAGGAGAAGAGGGACAATGCTGGCAAGTAAACTGTCAGGCAGCAAACTGGTAAATAAAAGTATGCGGCTCTCCTACAGAACACTCAATGTAAACTCTGTTCTCGTCAGGAAAATGAACGCACCAAGGACCTAATCATTGAGCAGAAATTCCACCGGACCATCATTGGGCAGAAGGGCGAGCGGATCCGGGAAATCCGGGAGAAATTCCCGGAGGTAAGGCTTTCTAGATGAGGGATCCAGAGAGGATATTTCCTACTTGGGTAGTAGACACATTGTGGCTGAAGTCATAAATTTAGTGGCTCTGTATCTAGTATGTATGAGAAGATAGTTCTTTTGGCCAGAGGCTGCTAACATGGTTACCCTTTTCTGAATGGGAAAGAGGATGTGTAGGATCCCCCCAACCTTTGCACGTGTCTGACAGCAATTCTTGCTTTTCCTTGAGTTGACTATAAATGACCACCTCCTGCAGGTTATTATCAACTTCCCAGACCCTGCGCACAAGAGTGACATCGTCCAACTTAGAGGTCCCAAAAATGAGGTGGAGAAGTGCACCAAGTACATGCAAAAGATGGTGGCAGACCTGGTAAGGGGCACTTATGTCTGCCCTTCTCTCCTGCATGCCTGGATAACCCTGGAATAAAGCAGAGATGTACTGGCTTGGTTAGGTCTGAAACACCTCAACATGAGGGAGCTGTGGACGCTGTTCTGGCTCGCTGGAGGCAGGGTGGTAATACCTGTTTTTTAAGGGTTATAGGGGGAGGTACTTGCCTTTGCTTATTCTTGCAAGTCTCATATAGAGAACTTCCTTGGGACTAACCTATTGTGAAAAGCTTGTTTATCAAGTCCTTGGGACAGACCCTAGCTTGCCATGGTGGTGTAATCTTAAGTTCTCCCTTCCTCCCTCCCTTAGGTTGAAAACAGCTTTTCTATTTCTGTCCCCATCTTCAAACAATTCCACAAGAACATCATAGGGAAAGGAGGTGCCAACATCAAGAAGGTGAGATACCTTTCCTGTCTCCAGTGCTCGTTATGGTCACTGCCTGCAGCTAAATCTCACTCGCTGCTCTCTCCAGCTCATTGGTGATGTCAAATATAACCTCCAAGGGCTTTTTTCTGACATGGGACACCACTGAGATGATTTTATTTTTTTTCTTTGTGGCAGATCCGTGAAGAAAGCAACACCAAAATTGATCTCCCAGCAGAGAACAGCAACTCGGAGACAATTGTTATCACAGGCAAGAGAGCAAATTGTGAGGCTGCTCGCCACAGAATTCTTGCTATCCAGAAGGAGCTGGTAAGTGAAACGACTGACCTGTTGCAGATGAGGGACTTGTGTATGTTGCTAGAAGACATAATTACAGAAGTGCTTGTAGTGGGGGAGTGCAGGGAGCAGAGAAATGTGTCAGTCTGTGCTTGACTCTTAAAACCTAAGTTTGTGGCTGCTCATGTGTCAGGAATCCCTCTGGTCAGGCATTAGGTACACACAGCTCTATAAAGCTCCTAGCAATGTGGGAGTAGGAGGGTAAGCAGAGTGGGCACAAACAGATTTCTGCAGCTTGACTAACAGCCTGGTACTGTCCTCTCTTAGGCCAACATCACAGAGGTGGAGGTCTCTATTCCTTCCAAACTGCACAATTCCCTCATTGGCGCCAAAGGCCGCTTCATCCGCTCCATCATGGAGGAGTGTGGTGGAGTCCACATCCACTTCCCCACCGAGGGCTCTGGGAGTGACACTGTCACCATCAGGGGTCCAGCCCAGGATGTGGAGAAAGCCAAGAAACAGCTGCTGCACCTGGCAGAGGAGAAGGTGAGCTTTGTCTCATAGGGGAAGGAGCAGATTGATTTGGCCAGCTGTTTCTTTTTGGGGGTTGAAGTGATCCCTTCTGCCCGCTGGGAAGCCTCTGGCATCAGATGGCCTAATCCTTTTTGGAGGGATTTGAGTACAGTTTGCATGATTAAAAGAAAACTACACTTCCATCCTTGTGACAATGAGTTCTTCCCCCATGGGTAGAAGAACTGGCTGTAATGCTTCTCTGCCCAGGCTGGGGATATACTCAAAGGGTTAAGGCTCCCTACTCCCGTGGTTTGAATACTGTTGGGTATCCACACTTCTTCGAAACAGCTTACTCTGCATATCTCCTTTACTTTTTACTTGGTCTCTGAATTCCAGCTCTGGTTCTTCCATTTCACTGGTTCGAGAACTTAGGGTAACAAGACCTTGCTCTGAGTTGTGGCCAACTGACGGGCCTTTTTAATAGCAAGAAAAAACCCTAATATCAGCATGTGAACATGTTCTCCTGATTGTTAGGTGCCTCTGCTGCCTGGCTTGCAGCAGTCAGTTAGCAAATAGTTATGCTGCCTTGTGTGAGTGTCAGACCCTTATCCTAGGGAAGTCTTTTCTGCTTTATTCTCACCAGTCATGCTGAGTGTAAAGTTAGCTTTTCAGCCCTGAGAACATCTTTTGGGTGGTGGTTTTAATTTATGACATCATACACCTTTTTGACATTTACCTTGCTCTTGCAACACTGTGTATGTGGGTGCAGGTAACATACCTACATCCTTACTGTTGATGCTGATGTGTATTTTCTATGTATCGGCATGTTCCATGGGTATCTGACACCTTTCAGCAAACAAAGAGTTACACCGTGGACCTCCGTGCAAAGCCAGAGTACCACAAATTTCTTATTGGTAAGGGTGGTGGCAACATCCGTAAGGTGCGTGACAACACTGGGGCCCGCATCATCTTCCCAACCTCTGAGGACAAAGATCAGGAGCTGATTACTATCATGGGAACTGAGGAGGCTGTCAAAGAGGCACAGAAGGAGTTGGAGGCCCTCATCAAGAACCTGGTATGAACTACTTTTTCTACTTCCTTGCCTATCACTGTAGCAAGATGTAATGAGTCAGTGTGGAGGACCTGCTTGTCCTAAAACCATCTGCTGCCCTTCATGGGAGCACAAGAAGATCCTCCTTGCTGTTACTTGTTGGGGTGAGCTTGTAAACTGTTGTTGAGCGCAGCAGACTTGTGCCTATCACCAGGACAGGCAGGATTGACTGGCTGTTATCTGTTGGCAGGATAACGTGGTTGAAGACTCCATGGTGGTTGACCCCAAGCACCACCGCCACTTTGTCATTCGGAGAGGGCAAGTTCTGCGTGAGATTGCAGATGAGTATGGTGGTGTGATGGTCAGCTTCCCGCGCTCTGGCACCCAGAGCGACAAAGTCACCCTCAAGGGAGCCAAGGACTGTGTGGAGGCAGCTAAGAAACGCATCCAGGAGATCATCGAGGACCTGGTATGTTGCAGGAAAACTGTTTCTTCTATACTTTGTTGCTTCAGTAGTGCAGGTTCAGGGGAACCTCCTGTACAGCCAAGCTTTATGTGAACAAGTCCCACAGAAGTGAAGCTTTGCTGTCAATATATAGGTCTGCAGACTTCAGATTGCAGCCTGGGGAATGGCACCTGGCTCTATAATGGCAATGCTATATGAAGGAATTGCCTCCTCTGACCATCATCTTGGTTTTTGAGAGTGGAAATAGGAGACCCTTCCTTGGTGTACTTCTAGATGTTAAAAGATTTGGAGCCTTCTTGTGCCTCTCCATGCCTGGCCTTGGGCAGTGGTTGCTCTCTGGGGTTTCCTGTGCTGTTAGTATTGGCTTTTGGAAGCAGCCAACTGTCAAACCTGTTCTCTTCCCTTCCTTCCTTTATATTTTTTGTTTCTTCTAATGCTTCCTCCCCTTCAGGGTAAATAGAGAGCTTGAGCTTTGGCCTCAGAAGCCTTTAACATCATGGGTTGGAGGCAGCCTTCGTTAAGAAATCCTCTGTGAACTTTTCTGCGAGAGGAAAGATTCTAGGAAATTTTCAGTTCTTCCCCTGTCAGCAGCTGTTATCTTTTCTAACTCCTCTCTATGTCCATTACGGATTTCGCCATGCACAAGCATCCTGTTTTCTGGTGTGAAGGAGGCTGCATCGCAATAGAGCAACTCTGCTTTCTCACAGGAAGCTCAAGTGACAATCGAATGCACCATCCCACAAAAGTTCCACCGCTCCATTATGGGCCCCAAAGGATCCCGGATCCAGCAGATCACCCGGGACTATGGTGTCCAGATCAAATTCCCTGACAGGGAGGAGAACCCAGGTATACCCATGGATGCATGTTCACATGTAGTGTAGCCTACACTCCGTATCAGTGGAGGTGTTCTACTTAAAATCTATGGAGAACTGACCCCAGGTGTTCCCTACAGTGTCCTTGAATCTGAGCTTAGCATCAGCCTTGCCCTCCTGGGAAGAGGGGACAGTTTTAGGAGGTAAAAACTGCAGACCTCTGTGTTCTCAATGTGTTCTCGCTGCAGAGTGCAGGGAGTACAAGGACCTACCCCGGCAAAAAGGGCTCTACAGGCTTACTAAGGTCTCTCTGAGCCCTCACGCTCTCATTGCTGTGTGTACTGAACGCAGCACAGCTGGGGCCTGTTGGATACTCTGGCCTAGCACCAGCCATCCTGTTCTAACATCCAGTGCCGTGCTGGTGAACTTCCCTGTTGGGGAAGAAACTGCCAGCTTTACTTGTTGCCTCTGCTAATGTAGGAATGCAGCCTCTGCTGACATGAGAGTGTGGCCTCTGCTTCCATAGCACAACTGCAGGTCCTTTCTGTGCAGGCAAAGGCAATATCAATGCTGTGCAGAGAGGTGTGGAACAGACTGTCTCCATCTTGGTGGATGTTCTTGTTCTGCTCATTCCAGGCTAAGCTATGGCAAGCTGCTCGTGCTAGGAGTGACCTCCTCTGCTGCAGTCTGTAGTGTCTGACCTCTTGTGGCAAAGCCCAGGCTGAGTCTGAGGATCTAGAGGGGCTGATTATGAGCAAGGAGGGGGCTCTGTGCATTTAACATGAGACTTTCCATGTTTCCAGCCCCTGCTGCAGAGCCAGCTGTGCAGGAGAACGGCGAGGAAGGTGGGGAAGGCAAGGATGGGAAGGATGCAGATCCCAGCTCTCCAAAGAAGTGCGATATCATCATCATCTCTGGCCGCAAGGAGAAGTGTGAGGCAGCAAAGGAGGCACTGCAGGTATGTGGCTTTCTAAGCCCCTTAGCCCTGTAATGTAGTGGTGCTCTGATGCAGGAAGCTCACTGCAGGTTTTAGTGGTGGTAATAAAAGCTACTTAGTCAAGGTTGCAATCCAGCTGGTCGCTGATGCCAACTGTAGAGGTAGTCTGTACCGCTCAAGGGAAGTCCTCTGCTCTGTGGTTTAGCCTGGCAGCTTGAATCGTAGTGCCTAACCTCGCAATTGCTAGAGCTTGTAGGCAGCCCTGAGTTACTTGCCATAAAAGTATGACATGCTTGTTTTATGGAGCACAGCTGGAAAAGAAACTGAGTCTGATTGAGGCATTCTAGGTTTAGCAGACCTTGCCATGCTCCTTCAGTGACTTTTCCAAGTCTCTGCTAGGTGGAAGCTAAGGATATGAAAACAGACTGTCCCCAGAGGCAGGGTTTAAGATTGCTTGTTTGGAAAAAATGCTTTAACACCCAACAGGTCGTCTTGGTGTTCGCAGCTGTTCTCTCTTCCTGTAGAGTTTGTGTCCTGACTACAAGGGAATGTACCCCAGTTCAGCAACATGTTCTTTTGGGCAAGTATATGGCACGCTGAAAGACAGGAGAAGTCTTTCAATTGGTAAACTGTGCTCCCTCCCCTGCAGGCTCTGGTTCCTGTCACCATTGAGGTGGAAGTTCCCTTTGATCTTCACCGTTACATCATTGGCCAGAAAGGAAGTGGGATCCGTAAAATGATGGATGAGTTTGAAGTAAGTTGTTGCCCTTCCTCCCATCTCCTCTGTCCTGGAGAATCTGTAAGTGACCATGTTTGTGTGGTGGCAGTCAGTTGCGACATACTCAGGACTGTCATGGCTTGATCGTGGAATACAGGTTCTGTAATAAGAAAATGAGACCTGGCTTATGATTTAGTCCCTGACTCCGGGGCTCTGTAGCTTTCGTGCTGAAGCTGTGTGATTGGTGTTGATGCTGTGAGTGTTGCATGACTTGCTTGGTGCCTACAGGGATTCCTTACCAGTGTGAGAGTTGTTTTCTTTCTACGCCATGGGAAACAGCTCTGTCGTGCCTGCCCATTTGGGAGAATTCCCCAGAAGCCCACAGGGACTCTTGGGGCTGATGCAGGTTGGCTGCAGACAGTGCTATTGAACATGTATTTGTTTCCTACCCTCTCCAGGCCAGCACAGGGACTGCTGGGGTCTGAAGCCCTACAGCAGAGCAATCTGATAATGGCTGAAGAAACAGGGTTCTATTAAAAAACCGTAAAGACATGGTCCCAGGCAACTGATTCTAGGTGGCCCTGCTTGAGCAGGGGGGTTGGACCAGATGACCTCCAGAGGTCCCTTCTAACCTCAGCCATTCTGTGGTTTAGGCTGTCTGGGTGGGAGCTGGTCTTGGCAGCCGCGTAGATCAGCGAGATGCCAACCTGCAGTGATAGGCATCACAAGTGATGCAAAATGAGCAGTGATACAAACCAATAATCGCTACTTGTTGCTCAGGTGAACATCCAGGTCCCTGCTCCTGAGCTGCAGTCGGATATCATCACCATCACTGGGCTGGCTACCAACCTTGACCGTGCCAAGGCCGGGCTGCTGGAAAGAGTGAAAGAGCTACAAGCTGAACAAGAGGATCGGGTAAGGCCTGTGCCTGTCCTTCTTCCTTCCAGCCAAACAAGGCTTCAGCCTCTTGAGTGTTCTTTCAGAAGTTGTGCAGACTCCTGGAACCCCTCGCCTTTTAAGAGCACCCTTAGGGCTCTGGGTTACCCAAATGTAACTCATTTAATGTGAACTGACAGGAGAGTTTTGGGATTCTATTTTAGGTTACTTTGGACTGTCCAGGGCTCTATCACACCTGCATGTACCTTCAAGACACTGCAGGGTGGGAACCTCACTCTGCTAGGAGTCTCTCTGTACCTATTCTCATTGAATCATTAGCACAGCTCTGAACAAATAGGTGAGGGATGAGTTGGAAGGTTGTTTGCTACTTGTAGTTCCCTGCTGATCTTGGCAAAAGCACAAGGCCCCAGCAGACAGATGTCTTGGGTGCCCTTCTTGTAGCCACATATGCTCAAGCATGACCCTGCAGAATCTGTTCCACTCAACTGAAAAGCCAGAAGGAAATGCAGGGACTTAGATGGACATCACTGGACCAGCCATAGTGTGTTCCCTGGTGTTGTAGCTCACTCTGCTTCTCCTGTTCCAGGCCTTGCGAAGCTTCAAGCTGACAGTCACTGTGGATCCCAAGTATCACCCTAAAATCATTGGGCGGAAGGGAGCAGTGATCACCCAGATACGCACAGAGCATGAGGTCAACATCCAGTTCCCCGACAAGGATGATGAAAGCCAGGTGAGAGGTCAGAGGGGGTGCTGTCACGGTATTACCCCCAGCTGGCAACTAAGCACCATGCAGCTGCTCACTCACCTACCTCACAGTGGGATGGTGGAGAGAATAAGAAGGGTAAAAGCAAGAAAACTCATGGGCTGAGATGAAGACAGTTTAATAGGTAAAGCAAAAGCCACGCACACAAGGAATTAATTCACTACTTCCCATCAGCGGGCAGGTGTTCAGCCATCTCCAGGAAAGCAGGGGTCCGTCACGCATAACAGTTACTTGGGAAGACAAACACCATAACTCTGAATGTCCCCCAGCTTTATATACTGAGCATGACATCATATAGTCTGGAATATCCCTTTGGTCAGTTGGGGTCAGCTGTCCCAGCTGTGTCTCCTCCCAACTTCTTGTGCACCCCCAGCTTACTCGCTGGTGGGGTGGTGTGAAAAGCAGAAAAGGCCTTGACTGTGTAAGCACTGCTCAGCAGTAATGAAAACATCTCAGCATTATCAACACTGCTTTCAGCACAAATCCAAAACATAGCCCCATACTAGCTGCTATGAAGAAAATTAACACTATCCCAGCCAAAACCAGCACAGGTGCAAAGAGGGCTGCTGGTTGTGTCTGAGTATAGGAAGCACAGCATCTTCTCTAGGTCCCTGAACTGCCTGCACTGCCTTTGGATAAGGTGGAGGGTAAAAGGGATTAGCAGGGAGAAGGCTTGCTCAGCTGCTTATGAGCCTTGTCTCTCACATATTTCCCTGTGCCCCAGGCCCAAGACCAGATCACTATCACTGGCTATGAGAAGAATGCTGAGGCTGCCCGGGATGCCATCATGAAGATCGTTGGCGAGTTGGAGCAGATGGTCTCTGAGGATGTGACTCTGGACCATCGTGTTCACGCACGCATCATTGGTGCACGTGGTAAAGCCATCCGCAAAATCATGGATGAGTTTAAGGTGAGCAGTGGGGTGATGCAGCACAGGTTGAACTAGGCCTGGGTGGTCAGTGGTGCCACTTGCTCCTGTGCTAAGAGCTTGGTAGCAGCTTGGTGCTAGGGGCTGAATTCAGGAACATGTGGCTCACATCTTGTGGTCCTTGTCTTGTGCCTGTTGAGCACTATGAGCTGGAATAGGCGCAAAAAAGCCAGTGCTGTCCTGCTCACCTCCAGCTCTGTCACCACAAGCACGTGAGCAGAATCCCTGGGCCAGGGCACCCTGGTGTGCTCCGGGCAGTTGGGCTATCTGGACACCACACCCAGACACCAGCTGAAGCATCCCCACATGACCTCAGCTGTGAGTCACACTTCTTCTGGGAGCCAAGCAGAGAGGAGGCTGAGCTCCTCCTGTCTTGCTGGAACACAGTGAGAAGAGGAACCTGGAAATGCTTCCTTGGTGCTCTGGGTTAGCCCTGCAAACAGCAGTGAGCTCTGTCCCTCTGTGCAGCCCTTTTGGTGGGTTTCTTGCAGACAGGGTCCCAGATGCCCTTGAAAGGGAGGAGGTGGTTATGTCAGCTACTCTTGATTACTGGAAGTGGACAGCCAGGCCTGCTGCTGGGGGGCTCTGGGAGGAGACTATGCCCAGACCCCCTCAGCTTGAGCTTACCTCAAGGAAATCCTCTGGATTTCTTTGTCTCTCTAGGCCACTGTTGATTCACTTGACTTTGGGAATCTTGACATAGTCTCAGGGCTCCAGATTTGGCAAAGTCAGCTGACTCTGGGAAGGGCAGGGACCTTTGCCTGTGACAGCATGTGGCAGTAGTAGTGTGTTTTACCCCAGGGGCAGTAGTGAATGTGAATCCAGAGTGATGAGGCTTTGGAGACTTGCATCTTGGCTTGGCTCAGTTGTTGAAACAAGCTGTTTGGTTCCCAAATGAGCAGCCCTTGATTTTGGTCCTGTCTTGTGTGGCTTCCCTGCACCCATCTGGAAGGCAAGCTGTTGAGGAGAGCTCAGTGGCTGTGTATGGGGTACACTAAGCCAGCTCCATAAAGTGATTGTCAGCCAGGGTTATCTGTGGAGGAGACAGAAAGCTTATTGTGCTTCGTGCTAATGGCTTGATGGTGAAAATGCTTGCAGCAGTGTGAGGACACTGTCAGGAAATGCAGCCCTCTTCTGCCTCTGCTGCAAGTGCTGCACAGAAAGCAGTGGGCCTCTGGGCAGTGAGAACAGCGGAGGCTGAAGATGGGTCTTTACTACAGGCTCTGCTCTGCCAGGCTTCAGGGCCAGGTATGCCAGTGCACCCCACAGCATCCGAACCATGGAGGTCCTAAACGGACTTGCAGCAGTGACAGATTAGGGTTTTTTTCTTCTGTGAATCTGATGACAAGGATCATGGGGAGTCTGTGGCTTTTCAGATGTGCAGATGTAAGTCCCATCCTGTTCTTGCGTTGCAGGTGGATATTCGCTTTCCCCAGAGTGGAGCTCCTGACCCCAACTGTGTGACTGTGACAGGACTCCCTGAGAACGTGGAAGAAGCTATCGATCATATCCTTAACTTGGAGGAGGAATATGTAAGTGTTTGGCAAATCTGTGCAGGGGCTTAGCAAGGATTTCCTCTGCCACAGAGCTGATGACTGAAGTATTTTCATGTGGTATTTTCTACCACTGCATCAGAGAACTCGAGCCCTGTGCAGGTGGCAGTCAGCCCTCATCTGTAAGTGTCCCTCAGACCAACTGGGTGCAGAGCCCCAGGCTGTGCTCTGCGAAGCAGTGCAATGACTGGCCCCACTGTCCAGGAGAGGACAGTGAATGAGAATGCTGGGACACCACCAGGATATGCACATGCTTGTCTTTCTGCAGCTTGCATCAGTTAGGAGTTGGTGGCCCTCAGACTAGTGCAGAAACACTGTGTTCAGTCATTGTAGAACAGGCTGGTGGCCTTGGACAGGTTGCAGCATGGTGAGGTGGTGGGGGTGAGGTGTGTTATACCAGTTTGAGGAATTACCAGGATCCCCCCCCTAACCGGGCCATGTCACTGCAGCTTGCAGATGTGGTGGACAACGAGGCAATGCAGGTGTATATGAAGCCCTCTTCACATGAAGAGTCCAAGGCCCCATCCAAGGGCTTTGTGGTGAGAGATGCCCCTTGGGCCACTGTCAACAATGAAAAGGTGAGTGTTGCTTCTGCTACGGGCCTGGGGGCACAGAGCATGTGGCAGCCTCTGCCAAGGACTTACTCTGAGGTCTGGCACTCCTATCTTGGCTGGGGAAACAGAGCACTCTCCCTCCCTTGGTGGCAGACAAAGCAGTGAAGGATCCTCCTGCTCTTTGTGGCCTCTGCAAGCTGAGAGGGGGCCTGGGCTCTGCCATTCCAACTTCCAAAGCACTGCTGTCTTATTTCTCCCAAACGTCTTGCCCACACTGACTACCCCACTGTGGAGCTGTTGGGAAATGGGGGACCCTTACCAGAAAGTGTCCTGTCAGGTCTTCTTGTTTTTAGGGGTAGGGACAAGGCCCTGGGACTTCTGACTCTTCTTGTGCAGCACAGAACTGGCTCAATGTTTGCAGCTGTGTTCTGGCTGGGAGCAGTGAGCTGGGACACGTGACAGCTCTGTCCTCAGCTGCCCTGGTGCTGCTGCAGGACTGGCCTGACCCCACTCCAGTGACTGAGTTACTGAGGTTGGACCCTCAGAGCCCTTGATCCGCCTGCCATTTGCTCCTATCTGCACCCTCCTAAATGTCATATCTAGATGGCTTGACCATCCACCCTGGGCAGTCCTAAGGACATACTGATCCTTTTCAGCCCTCACCCATTGTCTCTGCTCATGGGACATCAGAAATGCTCCTTAGCTCCGGGGCGCACCATGCAGGTTTGCAGCAGGGCAGGAGCTTAACTTGTTCCCTTTTTGTTTGCTCTAGGCCCCTGATATGAGCAGTTCTGAAGACTTCCCCAGCTTTGGGGCTCAAGTGGCTCCCAAGACTCTTCCCTGGGGACCCAAACGATAATGACCTGGAAGCAGAAACTCCTCCAGCCTGCTGACCTGACACTAACCTGCCACAAATACTTCCTGTCTGAAATCTGACCCAGCAGCTGGAGCACAAGTCAATTGCCCCAAGAGGTCTCCTAATGGTGTCTGGAGTGCTAGACCCCATCCTGCTCCCCTCAGCTATCACCGTGGCTAGAACCCACCCTCATCTCTTGATGGATATTCTTTCCTCCTTTGGAACAAGACTTCCACTCAGATTCAAACACTAAATGTGTGTGGTTTTGTTAGAAACTTCATAATTGACTCAAAGTGGCTAAGATTTGCAGCTTCCCAAGCGCTAGCAGAGCAATCTGCTCTTTTGAGCATGTCTTACTAGGCATTCTCGCCTTCATTAGGAGACCTCCTTTACTGTGGCTAGGAATCTACTTCCTGTCTCATGACCTCAGGAAATAAATTTCCTTGACTTTATAAAGCCAAAACGTTTGCCCTCTTTCCTTTGTGTTTATCCCAGGCCTTACCTTACCTTTGTAGAGTGCAATCAACTTTTTTCCTTTTAACTGCCAAAAATTCATTTAATGCTGATAGCTGACTGTGGGGAGAGCTTAAAATAATCTAAAAGGTCAGAAACTTGCTTTTTAAAGGAACAAAACCCTCAATAGGCTGTAGAGGCAGCAGAGATGGAAGGGACCAGAAAATGTACGGCTACCCTGGTCAGGTAAACACTTCTGAGTGCAGCGTGTAGCGAGCGCGCCCCTGCGCCACACCAAGCACAGCCCCAGCCTGCACGCTTGACGAGTCTTCCAGCGCGTGATGACAGACCCCACTCCTAGTTCCCCGTGTTCCTCGTCCACCCTTCTCAACAGCCAACAGTGTGAGCAGGCAGGCGAGCCAGCACATGACAATGTTACTGGATGGGACAGATTTGGGTCGGCCAAGGTTGCTGCGGTGGCACGGCCCAGGAGAAGCTGGTGGGAAGCACAGCCTTGAGAAGCTGTAGTCCTCTGCTAGCACTGCAGCATCTAGGCATGAGCAGTAGGGGCACCTATTACTATTGCCTTCTTTCTACCTCAAAAGTCAGTACGATGGTGGCCTCTCAGTGTAAGTGGGTAAGCGGCTGTTCCAGCTCTTGCCCTGGCACCCAGAGCAGAAGTGTGGAGGAGAAGCAAGAGGAGCCTTTTGTCTCCCAAGTGGCTGTGGGAGCTCCTCAAGAGGGAAGCTGAGCGAGGTGACAGTGAGGCAGGCTGTGAATCAGAGAGAACTGTAGGACTGCTTGCTGAGCTAAAACAGGGCTTGGTCCGAAGCCCGTAGGTGCAGCCTTGCCGCAGCCCTCAGCTGCACAGGTTGAGAGCCAGGCTTCTGCTCTGATGACACTAGGGAGCTGATGGCGTGGTGCCTTGAGCCCTCCCCAAGGCCTCCATCGTATGGGCAGTAGAGGGTGATCCATGCTCTGTACTCTGGGCCTCTTGCACCTAGGCCCTGCCACAGCTTGCTTGGAAGGGGGCTGTGTCCAAACTCCTCCAGCCAGTAAGAGGAAAACCACATCTTTGTGCAGTGAGGCAGGGAGCGTGGGATTTCTGTGTTCCCGCCTTCCCCTGCCTCAGTCCTACAGCGATTGTAGTCTGAGCCATTCCTCTATCCCAGCTGCTTCAGCTCTTGGACAAGCAGGAGTCCCTAGCCTCTCTTCTCTAGTGCTGCTTTCAGAGCAAAGTCCCAAAACTCTGGCAGGCTGAGCCCAGTGTTCTTGCCTTTCCCTCTGTCTGGCAGGCCTGACATGCCGACGCTTCTCCTTCCCGTGCCAGCTCTTCTTTGAAGAGGCTGCTACGCAGAAGTTGAACCAAAACCTCACAGTGCTCTGCTTAAGTTTGAGAAATGACCGAAGCTGACCACAGCCCATTGCAGGGCACCTGGCTGCCCCCGAAGGACAGGGTGGCCTTTCTTCCAGCATGGGAGACAGGGTAGGTCAGACAGAACTAGGGTGACACCCTCCCATCTGCGTCTGTCAGAAAATGGTTATTACCCCTGTAGCTTAGGTCTGTCCTATGTCACCGAACCTATTGCCCCCCTCTTCCTCTTTAATGCGTCCCCCCCATGCCTTCACCAGTTGCACAGCTAGGCTTGAGTTACATTTGGGGCACCACCATCTGGGCTCATGCCCCACAGCCCGACCCTCCACTCTAAAGAAGGTCATGAAGTGATTGTACCTAGTACTGTCCCCCCACCACCCTTCTGCAGCAGACTGTGGCATGTGTCCATTTCCTCTCTTTGACGTCTTCCATATTGTACGTTTCCATAGCAATGATCCCTTGGCCTTAACTTTGGAATTTGGAGACTATATGCAAACATGTAAAAAGGCTCATGAGTATGGATGACACTGGAATTTTATAAATTCTAAAATAAAACCTGAAACAGCTTGGAGTGTCATGCATATTATTTCTACTGGTTGAGATCCGAGGCAGCCCTTGCTTGGCTGGGTTTAGCCCAGTTTGAGGAGTTCCACCTTGCACACGTGAGCCTCTGCTGTGGCAATGCCCTTGCTGAGGCAAGACTTGTGCAACAAGCAGCTGGGTCAAGGGAGGAGGTGAGAGCAGCACTGGGCAGTGATGGAGGCTGTGCCCTCCTCGTGGCAAACCACCGACCTGCTCGCACTCAGGGAGGTAGTTCTGGGGACGCCGTGAGCGTAGGGGAGGAGAGGAAGACAGCAGCTGTTGTCTTTCTTGCTCACCTCCTCCATAACCAGTGCCTCTCGTCTGCCTTCTGTGACTGGCACTGCCACACAGCACCCACCAGCTGGGGCCAAGCTGCTGCTCTCTGATAGATGAAGCTTGGCTCGGGGGTTGCCCTGTCGGAAGGTCGCAGCATGCCTTTCAAGTTCACCTGGTGTCTCCATAGCTCTCCGCCTCCCACCAGCAGCTCAGTTGTTCCCACTGTACCTACTGGCGCTGGCAGGAGCAAACCCTCTGGCTGTGGTTATGTCCAGCACAGGTGGAGGCAGCAGAGGCAAGAGCTGGTGCAGGAGGCCGTAGCCCTACCTTTGCTTGCCCCGAGCAGCAAGCGGAGCTGCGGTTGCACTGACCAGCCATGCAGTCGCTGTGGACAGGTGCTGCTCTGTGCCAGCTGAGCACAGCCCAGGGATGTGGTGTGGCCAGCCTCCTTTAATTTGCTCTGTGCCCTATCATTTACGCAGCAGTGGAGTTACCTTGCAGTAACGCTAACGAGCTTGGACAAACATTTAGAGCCAACTGAGTCCCTCCCCACCTTTAGCAATAGCTGTCCTCAAATGCCTGCCTGCCAGCCGGGCAGAGGAGGCATGCCTGCTGCCCTGTGGCTCCAGGCTGGCCTAAGCAGGAGCTGGTTGGCAGCCCTTCGGTCCCAGCACCGTTCCATAGGCCTTGGGGCATGCTGCAGCACCCAGCTGCTGGCAGACTGCTCGGTTTTGCAGTCCCTGTCTGTGGCCAGATCCATGACACTGGCCTTGCTTGTCTCCCATCTCTCTAAAAAGACCTGAACCACAGAAAAAGGGAGCCGACTTTTGCCCTAGCAGGAGCTGCCACAACTCCTTACAGGGCTGCCTTCTTGCTTGCTTGTGGCTCTGCACAAGTTTAAAACAAAAAAGATTTTAAAGGAGAAGGCGGAGGAGTTGCCACAGCCCACCTTGTTCTCAGCCAGGGCCTCCTTGGCCAGGTACTGTTCATACTTCACCTTGACCTCCATGGACTCAGGAATGTCAGGTACCAGCCACTCAATCACACATCCGATAAAGAAAACCACATGCTGGAAGTGAGCAGGGACGCGCAGGCTGGCCAAGGTGGCAGGTCTCCACCCCCTGCCCCCGCACTGTGCCCTGGGCCGCCCCACAGGGCTTGGCAGCTACTACCTCAAACATCATGATGAAGCCCAAGCGTATGGCCAGCAGCTGCCAGTAAGTCAGGGTCAGGTTGCTGTCCTGGTCCCTAAACGCTCTGTATCAGTGGGAGCAAAGTGCAGCTGTTACTGCCTCTGTCCCCTTCTTGGCAGGCGTCACCGTTGCACATTGCCACCGGCACTCTGATCATGGCCCTCAGCCCAGTGTGCTATAGGACACAGCAAAACCAGCCCTGGACCAGCATCACCCAGGACCCAAGAGGCTGCAGGTAGCCCGGCCCCTGGGGAGTTTCTCCTTTGCAAAAGCACCTCCCTCCATGACCGGAGGCTGGGCAGGTCAGGCTGGGCAAGCAGTACCCCCCCACCCACCCCACCCCCCACCGCTCCACCACATAGCCCCACGGGCGGGCACATTCAGGCACATGCTCAGCCCTGGGATGAGCGAGGGCCCCGAGGATCTCAGGATTAAGTAGGTGGACAACCTGGACCTGGCTGAAGGCCGCGGTGCTAAACAAAATGATTGCTGTGGTGGCGACAGAAAAGCAAATTCAAGCCTCAGCAAATGAGGAGAGGAGCCAGATGAGGTAGGAGGGGGTTCCCACCCGCACGTGGTGTTGCTCTGCAGGACAAAGTCCCACGGCGCATATGCCAAGGTGAAGTTCACATCACCGTGCAGGCTGCTGTCGTGGGCATACTTGTACTACACATGGGGCAGGAAATTGGAGGTGAAGGTGATGAGGAAGGCCTGGGAGCAGGGAGATGTGCTGCAGCAGGTCCTGCAGCTGGGGGACACCCCAGCCCCAGTGGCAGGACCTTCTCCACACCCTGTGCTCTTAGGTGGCTTTCTGCCTCTCTTTCCCCTCAGCCTGACAAACTAGACACGAACGCTGCTTGGTCTTAGACAGCAGCTCACTGCCCATGGCCGCTGTGTCCTGCTCTCACCCCTTGGTTAAACCCAAGCAGGGCCACATACTCCAGAGGGTGATAGTTTCCCACCACCTGTGACTGGAGATGTGCCTTCTGCAAAAGTGGACCCACCCCAGGCACTGCAGCTCCCCTTGCCAGTCAGTGCCCTGTAGCAGCCAAACGAATTCTTCCCCCCCAATTCTCCTACTCCTCTTGCAGCCCCCTCACCACCTGGCTTCCCACCCAGCGTACATTGCTGACGATGGCTAGGTGAGCGATGGCCTCTGGGATGGAGAACCAGATGCCAATGCCCTGTGCCCGCTTGGCCATGGGCCACCAATAGTCACGGACGAACTTGTGGGCATCCAGGCGCATCTCCACCCAGTTGTTGAGCAAGGCAAAAAGAGGTGCCAGGGGACAGGCTGCTGCAAAGATGGTGATGAAACCGAGCTGCAGGTCTGGGAGGAAGAGGAGGAGGATGAGTGGGGAGGGACAGGTTGAGAGATGGCAGCAGCAGTTGTGGCATCTCCCAGCCCTATCCCACGGGGAGCAGGGCAGCCCTTCTCCCTCCAGCACCCACAGGCTGCTCAGAGCAAAAGCTCCTGCGGCTGGTCCCTTCCTCCAGAGAGCTCCTGCAGCTCCTGCCTCTCCTCACCAGCTTTCTCTCTCCCAGTGTTTCAGCCCTCCCCAACCTGAGGCCGGTCCCTACCCATCTCCAGGTACTCATCAAACAGCCCCTCGAACACCAGCAGCTGGTGGTCCATCACCCAGGCTGCCTGCTCCACCAGGACTGACTCCCCCTCCTCACCTGCCTTCTTAGGGGAGAGGAGCCTGTGCTTGTGCTACCAGCACTTCCGCTTCCAGGGGAGAGGAGAGGGGCCATGTCCCCCACTGCAGCCAGCCGGCACTGCTCAACACCCTCTCAGCAGAGCCCCAAAGCCTGGCAAGTCCCAGGGATGGGCCACCTCCTGCACATTGTTGATGATCTGCTTCCCCACCATGATGACCAGCAGCTCCTGCACCAGCTCAGTGAAGCACCCACCTGGGCTGCACTGGGAGGAGAGAAGTGCTCTCAGCCCGCTAGGTCCGGCTCACAGTGGTGGGAGGATCCCAAGCGTGGGAAAGCATCCCTGCAGCACACACCAGCTGGGGCAGCAGGCACGGTGTCTCTCCCACCCGGCACTCACCTCCTTGTTGCAGACCCCCAGAAAGCTCAGGTAGTTCCCAGGGTAGCTGATGAACCTGCAGGAGCCACAGCAGAGCTGTGAGTGGGGACCCCAAGCGCTGAGCCCAGGGATGCATCCAGAGTGGCCCCGGGGAAGGAAGGGCTTTTTCTGGTTCACCCAGAGCCCTCTTCTCCCTCACCAAGGGGTACAAAAGGGCTGGCGGTGGGTGCCTCTGATGGAAAGGGTCCCCCAGACTAGGACCAGCTGCACCAGTTAGCCCACAGCAGGCTGGCACTGCCCTCATTCCCAGGTGTCCCCTGGCTCTGCGAGGGCTCCCACTCTCTGATGGGACCATCCCTCCCTGCCACAGTGCTCCTTACCCATGATGGCAGCAGCACTTTCCTGTCTTTCAGCCCTCAAAGCTTGGAGGCCCAGGGCACCACAGGAGATGCGGAAGACACCTGCTCCCCCCAAAGACCTTACTTGCCCTTGAAGAAGGCGATGTAAATGGAAGAGGAGTAGAAGGCGACAAACCTGAAGACAAACACTTTGAAGGTGAAGGCCTCCTCATACTTGGTCTGGGTGCAATGCATCTCTGCCGGGGGGGAGCACAGGGGCATGGGACTACACTGCTCCAGGATGCTCTTCCACATCATTGCCAAAGTCACCCCACATCGCTCGACTTTAACCAGCCCCCACAGCCCAGGGTCCCCAAACCTGCTGCGGTACCTGTGAAGGCACCTGCCACTTGTTCAGTATCTGGAGATGCCTGTCTGTTTTGCGCCAAAAAATAATCTTCCCTCTCTCTGCTCAGTATGAAAAGGCTTTGTGTCTCATTAAATACAACAAAAATATCCCATGTTTTTCTCCCCCAGACCTCAAAAGTCAGCTTGAATATTTTCAGTGAAAGCCCCCAGAAAAGCTTGAGCAGAAGTTAAACCTAACACTTTTTTTTTTTTTTTTTCTGTTGCCAGAACACTTATCAGTGAAGGTCTTAGTTCCCCAGCTCTCCTCTCCTCCGTAGCCATCATCCTCTTGAGTGCCAGCCAGCCTTCCCCCTGAGGCTGTGGATGGAGCCCGTGTCCTAGCAGCAAGCTCACTGGGTTTGGTGCTCTGCCGTTACTCACCACTCCCTCTCATCACCATGCAGCTTGCAGGACCCTTGCCAGCTTACCCCACTGGTTGAGGAAATGAGCCAGGGAAATATAGATCTTGGAGAGGATGACGATGAAGCTGAGGTTCACCACTGAGCCAGTGATGCTGGTGATGCAGGATGCCTACAGGGAGAAGAAACACGCAGAGCAAGCCCAGCAAGGGAAGCAGGTCTGGGAGTGGCTTTAGCCACCTCTTACTGAAGCCACAGACCAGAAGTACCCTGAACTGGAGAGAAGGATGGCAACCACTGCTTGGTAGAAGATAATGGAGACCACAAGCATCACCATCATGGCAATTTGCAAACAGCGCATGGGGATGAACAGCTTGTGCTGGGGGAGAAAATTCCACCATTAACCCAGGGCATTACAAGTCCCAGGGGAGCTCCAGGGCAGGCAGCTGAGCCTGGGTGCAGGCTGAGCCGGCGGAGAACCACAGGTTCCACCACAGATGAGGGACACCCATGTTCATCCTCAGCTTAACCTGTGCTCTCTTACCCCAAACTGATCCCATCCTCCCACATCCCGCTTCCCCAGGACAGACACTAGGCAGATGCTGCTCCAGACCCCTCTATCTTACCATCATTGTAATGACCATTGAACCAGCCAAAATCCACTGGAGGCGGCTGCTCTGCCCCCATTATAGGGTTTACTATCGTCATGGGAACCAGGGCTGTGAACTGGGGCCACAGCCGCTCCTGACAAAGAGGGGGAAAGGTGGCAGGGGTGCCCAGTGGCTTTGGTCCATGCGGTTGTGGAAGGCACTGCAGAGGGCCAGACCCCACCTCGATGTCCTCGACCTCAGAGCAGTCCCAGTGATGAGCCAGGGACACATTGGTCCACTTCCAGAACTCCAGGAACAGCACTGCCCACAGGGACATGAAGATGCTGAAGAAGATGGTCCCACCATGGTCAAAGAGCCATCCTGCCTCTGGGCAGAGTGGGGTTGAGGGATGGGCAGGAGACCAGGCAGGGCAGCGGGAGGGGCGCCCTCTGCACTGCTGCCATGGTCCTTGGTGTCCCTGAGCCATGGGGCAGGCAGGGAGGGAAGGTAGAAGGAGCCACCTAGGAGCCTTTGCTGGGGAGGGAGGAGTGGGAAGGTGGATGGGAGAGGAAGCCCTGGGGCAGCAGGGACCAGGGGTGGGAGGCAGACTGGGATGGCACAGCCTAATGTTGGGATGGAGATCTCCACCCTGGCCTCGAGCTTCCCTCCAAGACCTCACCATGAATGTCCTGCAGATTTTGGAGAGCTGCCAGTAGGGACAGGTCTTGCAGAGGGGACACATCCAGTACTGCTCTTCGCTCACACAGATCTCCTGCCTACAAGAAGGAAGGAGCATCAGCAACCTGTCAGGGCTCGGCCTTTCCCACTGCTCCCTGTTGGACCGTTCACTGGCAGTTTTGCACCAAGTGCTGTGGTGAGCTCCAGCAACNCCCCCCTTCTCCCCACTGCCCTGGGTGTGAAGGGACCATGGCCCCAGGGAAGGGGTGAATGGGGAGGTCAGGGCACTTACGAAGGTACATCATTGAATATCAGGAAAATGCTGGCAATGAACACCACCATCCCCACCACCATGGCAGGCAAAAGCCATCCCGTGTAGAAGCCTGGAGACAGCAGGGACAGGGAGCCTGGGTCCTGCAGGCCACCATCATGGCCACCAAGCCAAGAGTGGCTCCAGCCACTGAGGATGACACCTGCCCAAGTCCAGCATAGCACCAGCCTAAAACCATGCAGGGTTTGGAGGACCTGAGCACGGACCTGGGGCAGCAAAGTACCTGTCAGGCTCTACCTAGTCCTTTTAGGACACGTGGGGCATGGCTCGTGGTGCCACCACTCACTGCCCCTGAAACAAAGAGCATCCTGGGACAGAACTGCATCTGCGTCCCAGGGCCGCCAGGAGTTGCTGCCCGTGGCCTCTTACCCCGCACCACGAGGCTGAGGGAGCCATTCCCTGGAAGAGCCGATGGCTGCTCTGGAGCAGGCAGGACTCACCCAACCAGGAGAAGTAGAAAGCAACCTTCTCCCCAAAGTACTTGAGGATGTGATCCAGCGGCTGGTACTTGCTCCACTTCCCCCAGCTGGCCCAATACTGGAAGAGGACTTGGTGCTGGCTGAGGCTGCCGGCAGCCAGCTCCTCTGGCTGAAGCTTGTAGGGACCCTGTGGGGAAAGGCAGGGGGTGGGCAAGGGGCTGGCTGGGGGTGCACGGCCGGCAGCGTGGTGGCTCCCCAGGGGGTGGCGGGGTTCTTGCCTTGTGCAGTGGGAAGGTGGAGGTGAAGACATTCTTTCTCAGCAGCCAGTCCACCCCCACTTCCCGCTCCCTGGAGTGGCCATACTGTGTCATGGCCAGGATCTCATAGCGCTGCCGGAGCAAGACCAGGAGAGGTGAGGTGGGGGGACGCAGCCATCCCCCATGATGGGGAGAAGGGTCCCCACCACCAGATGGCTTTTCTGTTACCAGCTCCAGGCCTGATTCCCAGATGCTGAGTGGCAGGAGGAGGGTTTCCACCCAAGCCTTTTAATCCCCTCTGGGGTTATTAGCACACAGCGACCCAGTCTGGGACCTTTGAGAGTGTGACAACACATGAAAACACACCCACTCACAGCAGTTCTTCCCCAGATCCTGCAGCCCACCTGGGACTGGGAACGAGAAGCCGTAGTGGCCCCGGTGCTCACAATTTGGTGCCGCTGGGTGGTGAAGAAGATGTTCTGCTCGTTGCTCCCCAGGAACCTGGAAGGGCACAGAGGAGCAGCTCAGCAGAGCCTGGTGCTCGGCAGGGCGGTGCAGCACCCCCTCCCCGCGGTGCCCACCAGCTGGGGACCACCTCCCAACACGATCTTTCCTGGGGTGCTCACCAGCGCAGTTTGTTGGCTTTGAAGAGGCATGTGTAGTAGTCCAGCATCAGGTTGGGAACTTCCTAAGCCATCAGGTTGGGGGTGCCCAGCCACTGCAGCAAGTTGGCCGACCAGTTGGAGGTCTGTCTGGGCAGTGCCTGCATGGACAGCGGAAACATCTCAGGAGGAGGGAGCGGGAGCAAGATGGCAGCCAAGCTGGGGAGGAATAATGCCTGGGCTATGCCGAACATGGGAGCCTGCTCTTCAAAGGCCAGGGAAGGAGGGGATGGGGCGCTGGAGAAGTTCAGAAGGGGACTGAGGTGGGATCCCATAACTGTGCATGGGACAAGACTGGTGACAGGGTACTGCTGGGTCCACTGGGAAGCAAGGCGACATCAGAGACCCACAGCAAGCACCTGCCCAGCCTGTCACCTGGAGCGGGATACCTGGGAGCGCTGGGGGCATCATCCCCAGTAAGCTAAGGCACCGCAGCCCCTCACCTGCAGTGGCATGCAGAGCTGGAGCTCTTTGGTGTAGTAGCAGAGCACGCTCCAGGGCGCACTCAGCAGCAGGTAATGCACCACCTTCTTCTCCATGTGGGTCATGTGTTGTTGGGAGAAGGGGACCCCAGTGGAGAAGAGGCTGCTGGCACCAGTACAGGTCCCTGTGCGAGGCACTGGGGGTGATTCCACGCTGGTGTGGATCAGCCTGGCAGAGCTGACCNGTGCGAGGGCCCCCACAGCATGGCATCCCTCCTCCTGATTCACAGAGAAAAGCTGCGGTTATCACAGCGGGGTAGAAATTTGGGGTCAGGTCCCCGAGTACCTTTTCCGTGTGGATCCCAGCAGCATGAAGCTTGTCCAGAAACAACTTCTGCCAGGTCCTGTGGATGGTGGCAGATCTCTCCTGCAAGTCCCTGTTCTCATGGCTGTCCTGCTGCCTGCTCAGCTACCTGGGGACGGTTTCCCACACCAGGACAAAGTCTGTGGCAAGGAAAGTGAGCTCGTGCCCACCCCACGGCCAGGAACGGCAGCAAATCCCAGAGCTGGCCCTGTCCTGCGTGTCCCTCTCCTGCAGGACTTCGTGCTCTCATGGGGCTGGGTGTTATCTTGTGGTTAAAACAAGGAGTCAAGGGAAGGACATGTTTGGTCTGGAAGGGGCTGCCAGCCACCTCACTTGGATGTTTCTAGCACAAGAGGGAGGAAGCTAGAAGACCCTATTAACATGAGTTGAGGATGGCAGCCATCTTGCAGAAGGTAAAGGCTTGAGCACCCGACCAGGGCAGTGCCTGCCATGGCTTGCAGGAGGTCTGATGCCCTCTGGATGTGCTATACAGACCAGCTATGGTCACAGCAGGACCTGCTGCTGCCAGCTTCAGCTGGGCTTTCCCCATCCTCCTCAACCCAGCAGGCCCCATCCAGCCCCAGACTTCTTGCCAAGATGGAAAGGAAACAACCTCAAAGACCAGTCTTTCTCCCTCACTTATCCTTGTACAGCCATCGCTGAAAGCATTGGCTGTGCTTTTCTGGTCCAGTGCTGTGTCACTGGGCTGGAAATAAGGCATATGCAGTGATGAGAGCAGCAATTCCCCAGCCAGCTTGACTGTGAGGGGGACAGACTGCAGCCACCCACCTGGGGGATTTCGATGGCTTTCTCACTCAGACTGCTGTAGCAAGTGCCTCTGCCATCCTGCCCCAGCAGGCTGCAGTGGAGATTGTCCATGGTCCTCCTCTGCTGCATGGCAAATTTTCATGCCCCTTCCTCCTGGTGCTGAGAAGCAGACCCAGGCAACTGGGGTCTGCCTGCGGTGCATGGACACGCCCCAGCCCCACCACCTCTTCCAGCAGTGCTGAAGCCCTGGCACTGGCAATGTGGCCTTGCTCCCTTTGCTGCTGGCCCCTCAGCTCCTGCCCACATATGGCGAGACCTGGGACCCTGCTCTGCCTACCATCAGGAATGCTTCCAGGTGGTAAACAAGGAGATGTGAGTGGTCAGCAGTCTTGTGCAGTGTCCTCCCTTCACATCACCACCTAGACCCCCCCTCCAAGTGCCCCTCTCCTCCACCAATACAGCCAAAGACACAATGAGGAACCACCCTCCCTTGCATCTTTTCTCAATGGTTGGCTCTGTCACTGTAGGGAAGGTCTTTCTACCACCCTCCCCATGGGGCGACCCAGCTCAAAGGCATGTCCACCAGCACATGTGACCTGGTGATGGAGAAGCCAGGGACTCCCTCTCCACCCCAGAAACCAGGTCCAATCCGTGCCCAAGCACTCTATGTCCAAAAGACGTGGGAAACCGAGCTCCCCCAGCTCTCAGTTTTGGAACTGGAATCACCTCAAGAAGCCAAGATAGGAGATGGGAACCTAATGCGATGGCTGCCACTGGCTCAGATGCATAAGAGTTGACTAATGAGCCAGAAAACTGCCTTCTGCAGAGGTGGGGGGACCAGGAGGGTGTCACAGCAGCATGAATAGCAGCCAGGCAAGGAGGACATTGCACATGCAGCGAAAGGAAAAAGTTGTTCTCTTCCAGTGCATCTTCCACCTAAAAAAAGGAGCCTGGGAATCTCCATGTGTCCTTCACTAACATCTTTTGCTATTGTGAAGACTGTTACTGATCAGGAGCAAGAGCTGCTGGTTCAGTTTTGTGCTCCTTGAGTCAGATGTTTGTGTTTCAGCTGACTTACTTGGTGGTTGCCCTCCAAAGATGCTGGATAAAAGCTACCAGCAGCACTGCCAACAGCAAGGACTACACATCAGCCAGGGAAAACAGCTCTGTCAGTAACAGAGTGGGTAAATGTGTTCCCATTTCTCCAAATCTTTGTGGAGGGCTTGCTCAGTTCATTACCACCATCACACGATGTGCCCACAGCCACAGCTTTTTGCACTGTGGCTCCAAGTTCGTTGCTAAATAGCAAAGAAATGGAGTTGGCCTTTCTAATGATGTCAGGTTGCTCCTCAGAAATTATGTGGCTCTTCATCATTACTTTCAAGACAGGTGGTGTAAGAGAAAAAATACCAGACAGCCTCAGTTTCTAAAATCACCACATACTCCTGGCCAAAAGCAAGGCAGGCAAAGCACCGCTTTGCAGAAGCCATTGACAACCTGCACCAGTAGAGCTCTTCTGATACAAGAGTTTCTTCTGGGCATCAGTGGAGCAGGAGGAAGACGTCTGCTAACTCCACTTAAAAGCATTAGAAACTCATTCCTCAAAGCAAGTTGGTCAAGGGAACAGGCTGGGCCTCTTGCTCCTACAGTAAGGACTGGTTAGTGTGGAGAGAAAATGTGCTCGGACTGTTAAGAGATGTCAAGGTGCCATGAAAAGCCTGAGCTTCTGAATGTTGCACCACTCAAAATGTCCCCAGCTGGGCTCCTCGAAAAGGCCAAGTCCCTCCTGGGAAGGTGGCCCTGCAACCACGCTGTGACAACCACCAGGTAAACCACATGAGGCACCCAGCAAGAGACCCACATGACAAGACGAAGACGCACCTGGGGTAGCAGCAAACGTGAAGTCAGTCATGCTGGGAGGATGTTCTGGGGGCCTGGAAAACCAGGAATGTGCTCAGGAATCGGGGCAGAGCCCTGCTGAGCCAGGTACCAACCCCCACCCAATTGTCTTCCAGCACCTCACTCTGCCCCCTGGGCACCTTCAGCCAACCCCATCTAAACTTCCACACCTTGGGCCAAATTCTAGCTTCATTTATACTCTTTGCAACTCCTACCAAGTCAAAGGGGTTGCTAGTCAGCACCAAATTTTGCTTGGTTTGGGTCCTGTGGCCTTTCAAAGCCCCGGTCAGACTAGCTGGGAGGACTGGGGTGATACGTGCCAAGCACAGAATCTCCCTGAGGAAACACAACTGTGCCGTGTAAAGCTTTGGGCTGATCTACCCCCTAAAAAGCCTCCATCACGCCCAGAAGTCCGTTTGATATCTGGAGCATACGGGCATGCATCTCTCCTGAGGAAGCAAGTCTGGACCTAGGTCTCTGGAGCACCTGGCAGCAGAGTTCCTTTGGGTGCAGTATCTGGTCATCACTCCCACTGGACGGTGATAAAAAACTCAGCTGACCCCCATGACAGCCCAAGGAATGGGCACCTCCGAGCCCTGCTTTGGAACTGGGGAGGGAGAACGCGGCAGGGAAGCAGCGGCAAGGCCAGGCCGGTGCCAAGGAGCTGGATGAAGGCACGTGGGGCTGCCGCATCCCACCCCACTCCTGCAGCTCCCAGTGAGCACCCCAAACCATTCAAGCGCTGGCACGGCACAGGGCAAAGGGATCCTCCCGCCCGCCCTACCACTGCTCTTCACCTGCTTCTCCTCGGGTGGGGAGAGAGCAGGAAGCGCCATCCTGTCGCTCTAACCCAGCAGTCGATGGCTGCTTCCCATCTTGGGAAATGCCAGGCTCCCGGTGTAAGAGGGGTAGAGCTTGGGGAGATGAGGAAGAGGGGAGAATGGGTTTGCAAGCACCTTCCGCCAAGCAGCCTGGAGGAGGCCCTGCCTTTGTTTGAGCTGGAGGTAGGGACCCAAATGGCCCTGAACAAACAGGGTTCAGTGGAGCTCAGGGCCACGCATGCAACATGCCAGGTAGCAAGGGGCAGCAGGTTCACCCCCTGCACCCTGGAGGGTCTGGTGCCTGGCCAAGGCATGAGGATTTTGGAGTGCCAGGGAAGCTTTAAGCACCGTGTTCACCTCACATCCACAAGAGAAAATTTTCTGCTGTTTTTTGCAATGTTGGGGAGGGAAGAGGAAAAAAACCAGTTCTGGTTTGCCTCTCAGCTGCTGCCAGCCAAGGGGCAGGCTGCCAGCCAGCAGCCCAGGGGACAACATGGGCATGCAATGGTGATGGCCGCTGAGCAGCCGAGACACTGCTTTTACAGTCCCCAGGGAGAGCTCATGGAGCTCAGGATGGGGGGGGCTCAAAGCAACTCACCCCACCAAACACACATATCTGCAGCAGGATGAGGTGAATCACCCCAGTTCAGCAGCATAGCAGGGTGCAGCTCCCCCCCAGCCAAACCTGGCATCACCCCACCACCTCCAGCAGGTTCTGTGGCATCAATGGTCCGTAGCAGAGCTGCGTCATGCAAGCAAAAGGAATAGAGCCTGCAACGGGAACCTCCGAAAGCTTCCACAGGGCAATATGGTCCTGCTTAATACCGCCCAGCTGCTGCTAAGAAGGAGGGATTCACTCCACTCTTTCAAAGATTCAAATCCACATCAGATCAGAATGAATACAAGTACCACCAAGAGCAAATTTTTGAACACCCCTCCCATTGTTTTTTTTGTTGTAGTTCATCATTTGACAAGGCAGCAGGATGGAATGCAGCTCTGATGGGCAGTGGTCCAACAAAACTTTTGAGGCTGATGTGCAGTGACCAGCACATCTCCTGCAACACCTTACCCAACCAGAGCTATTGGCTCTGGTCCGATCCCTAACAGAGGGACGAGATCCACTTCCTTAAAAAACAGCCAGAATTTGCATTTTTGTGCCAGAGAACTTGCAAACCTACACACCCCTTGGAACAGCTTTCATATTTAAAATACATGTTTCTTTGCCATGTTCCTCTGCAAGTGCAATGCACCACGTTGGAAATGTCTCCCAGATACCTCACAGGTTCACTGAACAGACCAGCACACACAGAAATCTCCCTCGCACCTGCTGCAGACCCACTTACTCAATTCTTCTGCCAGTCAGCACACACTGAAACACCCACACCGGCCCGGCCCTGGCAGCGGCTGTTCCCCCGGACCGATGACACAACTGTTAGACAAACAGTCACATGTCGCAAGTGCTTCCAGGGAGGCTTCCCAGCCACTGGAATTATGAAGTTCAATTGCCCAGATCGAACATGTGTGCAGAGGGGCGGTGATGCCGCATTGCTGTATTTAGTGGAAGCAGGACATGATTCATATTGTTTCCCATGTGTAAATACCCCCTGTAACAAAGTGCCACCAAACCATACCTTGCTGTCCAGTAGTGTTAGTATATTTAATATATTAATATCAGTTGTATTAATTTTGTATTAATAACAAGCAAATGATGATAAGACAATGCTGAATACATTGGCCGCAGAACAGACCTGACTAATTCCTAAATACTGCAAAAGGCTGTATTAGCAAAAGTGCTCAAGGACTCCTATCACAAATAAAGCCTGCTCCAGCAGGCACTGACAGCTCGAAGATGACAGCTGTCAGTCAGCAGAGATCAAATAACTAATGAAAGACAGATTAAACAAGCAGCAGCTTTCACTACACCACAGTAATCTTGCTGTCTCCTCCCACATCAGTATGAAGCCCTTTTGAGCCCCTCATAGAAGGCTAGGTCTTACTTCTCTCCACAGTCACACTGCCAAAACTGCCATCCAAGCATGTGGCACTCCAGGCCGCTGGGCTTTATAATGAGTTTCTACCAAGGGACCTCGATGGCATTTGTAAGATGAAGGACATGTTTGAAGTCATACTACACCAGTGGCTCCCTCTGGAGTAGGTCCACTCATTTTCAGTAACAATCAGAATGTCCACTGAGCCTTTCAGCTTCACTTCTGGCTGGGGAGATGTTCAATACGAGCATAGATTTGCTGCAGGCCACATCCAGCACTCCCCTATTCTGCAAGGGATCTGGAAGCTGCCTCGGCTTTAGCCCGGGAAGTATGAGCAACACACCTCAGCATCTGCTGTGCTTTGCTCTGACAAATCCTGGGAAATCGGGGGGCAAATGAAGCCACAACCACCAATGCAGAACCTGTAAGCACAGACTAGACCCCTCACCTCCTCACACGGAATCCATAGGCCCTCTTACCTCACTCCTTTTAACACCTTTTCCAGTTCCCACCTCGGTCTACAGCACTACATTTAAACATGGAAGCCCTACCACTAGTGAAGGCTGGTAGCTTATCCAGGCATGTATACCTCCTCACTGCTTTCATACCTCAAGCTACATGTCCTCAATCCTCTAAGCTTGTAGCCATGTTTAAAAAAAATAAAACCTGCTAACCTTCCCCCCCTCCCTGAGTTTTACAAGCAGGTATTTAGCCCTGACTCACACCTGATAACCTGGATGGGTGTCTCAGATTCTTCCCCATGTCAACACCATCACTGCCTTTTCACATTTTTACAGACCACCGTTGAGCCTGGATCTAGAAGTGATGTTTGCAAGGACATTACTAACCTGAAGGTGTGTCACAGAGTCAACAAAGTCAACAAGTGGCTCCACTCTGTTGCAAACACTCACTGCCAAAACCTCCCCCATAAATAACAGACACAAGCACAAGGAAGCCTCTTGTGTTAAGATTTAATAATAGTAATAATAATAATAATAACAACATCATTTCAAAAACAATGAGTGCATTGTACACAAGATCTGATATTCAGTGCTTTTATTTACCATTTGCTCTGTGAGTGTCAGTGTACTGAAACCTGGGGAGTGGTAAATGGATAAAAAACCCAGTTGGGACACTTCTCCGAGGAGGGCAGGAGAGAGAGGGCAGCAGGAGGTTCAGAATCGAACAAAGGTGGCATCAATCTGCCGGACAGTTGGGAGGGCCAGCATGATTTTGCGCCGGTACTGGGGATCCTTCTGCAAGGGGTTTCGCTCCAGATACACAGTTTCCAAGTTCTTCGCTCCTTTCAGCTCATCCAGGTCGCTCCAGCTCTCGATGAGATTATCGTTCATCTGAAGAGCACATACAGGCACACTCACATAAACAGACAGTTCCAAACTAAGCCTAGTTAGCAGGAGCCTAGCCCCACAGATGCTGCTCAGCAGGATTACTACTACCCAGGAGCAGCAACACTGTACAGCCTTCACGCACACATAAGACAACCCTGCCTACATGATTCTTCTCCCCCTGGAACCTCTGAGATGTACTGTCACACACTCCAGGCCTCACTAACCACCTCAAACGTCCCCACACTGTCCTGGTTTGCCGGTCAAATGTTCCACCTTTCAGACAGCGTATCCAGTCCAACTAGTATGCTGGGAAAGACCCAGCAAGATGCTAAAGACGCTGAAGAAAACCTGCTAGCTTTTTCATTCTGCTACAGCTCATCACAACATTACTTCAGCCACACCACTTGACCTTCAGATGTCTCAGTCCCTCCACTGGGGAGGTGGTACTGGGACACTCTTCGAAGATTCCCACAGTATCTAGAATGTGAAGTTCTGCTTCCTTAAGGTGTTAAAGGACTTTGTTACGCGGCTTCAACTCCACAGTCAGTGACAAAATATAAATTAGTAGATGCAACACTTGTTCACATAAAAAAAAATCCTGCCCTCCTCTTTATCAAAAAGCACATAACCCTTTTTTTAAAATCAGTGTTAAAGTGGAAAAAAGCCAGGAGGGCATTTTCTGGGTTCAGCTAACAGGTCTTGGCCAATACTCTGCTTTGACAAAGGACTCTTTAAAAGGCACTCGTATTCTTGCAAAGGAAGTCCAATGAGGTTAGGATCTTCCCTTTATTTTCTGTAAAACAAATAGAAACAGCTGTGCAACACCTTCTTCTATTAGCAGAGCAACAGCAAAGAGGAAGACTGGAGGAAATTGCAAAGGATCACAACAGGTCCTGTGCCAGCCATGCTGTACTGTCTCATTTTTACCACCCAAAAGATGTCATGTTAAATGGGCTTCTCAACTCTTGATTTAAAGAGTTCCTTATGGAATAGGCACGGCCAGGTAACACCACTGGCTGTCTGCTAAGCCACACTGCAAGATGAGGAAAATGGTCCAGGTAGCCTGGACTCGAGGCTCTAGCTTGGTTTCATTTGCAGCTTCTTTCTACTCCTTTTATCTCAACCTCTGCCCAAGAATTGAAATAACGGAACTCCAAACGACAGACATTAAGCAGCACAACTCTTACTCTCAGCCTTGACATGCAGAAACTTTGCAAGAGCTAAAGCATGAGCCAACCCATGAACATCTGCTACTTTTTCCCCCAAACATGAGCAGATTTGTGCATGGCTCCCAGATATGTCAGGGTACTACTGATGCTTCAGGAGAGGGTGTCTCTGCATATTTCGTGACCAGACTTATGAATGACAAAGGGCTTAGCTATTTAGGGTGCCAGAAAGAAACAGAAGCAACCCTAAACAGCTATCTACCTCATAGGAATGGAAGTAAACCAGAAGATGGTTTCATTTTCTTCATACTTGTAACGACATGAACATATCGACTCTGCTCTAAACGGGTAGTGTGCCCTGGTGCAGTCGTGAGACAGTATCAGCTTCCCCCATTACACTTTCATGCTCACTTAAAGAAAGATGAGGTCTGCAGAAACAGGACACAGTAGGGCTGTTTCATAACCATGACAAGCAGGAAGGCAGGTCCTATTTCTTAGGTAGAGACAGGCTCATTACCACTAAGCAAAGCCCTGCGAAGAATTGTTTAAGCTCAACTCTTTCCTTAGAGAAAACCATCATATACTCCATCCATGCACACTGTTAAGATCTTAGTTGGTCACCAGCACAAGAAGAGTTTACTCCAAGACACACATGTACACCACCCTCCCAGCGCTCCCCATCAGAAGGGTTTCTTTCACTGTTAGACAGACATCTCAGGGAACAGCTCCAGCCTGCGCTTACCCAGAACTCCTGCAGCTCTGTTAGGTGACTGATATTTTCAATCTTCTTGATTCTGTTGGATGCAATGTCCAGCATTGTGAGTTTGTTCTAGACAAGCAAACACAAAAACATTAGACTGGATTTCCTTTCACCTTCTCTGTCCCACTTTTTTCAGGCCCAGAGTTGGAAACTGTCAGAAGCAAAGACACATTATTGCCAGCTGCTTACATGCAGCACAAGAACTCTCACTGCCTAAATACAGCAAGGAAGACTGTTTTTAATTAAGCTGGGTTACTGACCTCCCAGAAGCCATGTGACAAAAATGAAAGCAACTACTGGCCAGATAGCAACTGCCAGCCAAGAGCTGCTAAAAAGTAAGCTTTCCTCGTAGTACGTTAAGAAGAGGAAACAATTAAAAATCAGATCGTAAGCATTCTCTCAAGCAACAGAGTTGAACAAACTTTTTGCAGCAGGAAAGCGCACAGTTTAAGAAAAAGGGTTTTTTTTCTGCCTTGCACACAGCCAACTAAGTTCCAGATTGTCTCTGCTCTCTGACGATGCCATCTACTGTTGGGTCAGAATGAAAACACTACAGGCTTCTGTGAAATCAATCCCATCCAGAAATCTAGAAATGTATACTGACACAAAGGCAAGACACATGCCACAGCTTGTCTCTCTTATTCCCAGCTCCAGTTGTTGTCCTATTGAAAAGAACTCATGGTTATCTACAAACTGCTGTCTGAAAGGCTGCAGCAGAGACAGCCAGCTGTGGCCATCAGCCTTTCCACTGCTGAAGATCAGCCAGGCTGCTGCATTAACCACATCTTGTGCTTCCCCTCCCCAGGTCATGACAACAATTCTACTCCGGAAGAGCTGGAGAAGCCTCACCCATACAAAATATTTTAACATAACAAATACTTGGATCTTCGGGGTCGTTTCGAGAGACTTGGGCCCCCTCATGTAACTGGGGAAGCTGAGGAACAAAAACTTCAAGAAAAGCACAGCCACTAAGGGGAGCAGCTTAGGGCAGTAATTCTGTCACACAGTTAGCAAAAGCCTGCTCACATTGTTCTCCAGTCCCTCGATGACTTCGATGCCATTGTGGCTGAGGTACAACTCACGCAAATTCACCAAGCTCTGCAGCCCCTCAATCTTGGTCAGACGGTTATTCTGAAAGTGTAACAGCAGTTTAAGTCTACTCTAAACAAACCAAAACCCAAGTGAGTCATTGGAGAAAAAGCATTTCTCTGAAGTATGGATGGGAAGGGGAAACAGTCTGCTTGGATCCACATCAATCTCGTAAGCTCAGCTTGTTTGATCTCTCTACCACTGATGCACAAGGAAGTTCCATGGAAGCCAAAGTCTAAGTTTAGAAGAATCAGACTGTGACCTTCCCATGAAAAGTTGTAGCCTGAAAGTTTTCCACTTGGTGTTTTTAGAAACAATAGGCCTACGCATTAATAGCATTCATTTTGTAGGTCTTTTTAATGGGATGGGTCAGAAGGGAAGTTACAACACTTCAATACACTGTACATAATTCTTTATGTCCTATAGAATAATGATGCATACAGGTACTACAATATGTAGCCGGTATGCCTTTCATAGCAACAGCTCTAACAGATACCAGAATGCACTAGCATTGGCACATGGATAAGAGGGAGACTCAATGAAAGAAATTAGTTGAGTATCTTTTATTCCACCTTTTACAAAGGAATAAACTTTCCATAAGCTCATTAAGGACAGATTTCACTTAGCACAGGCTTGTTCACATTTCTTCCCTCTTCAGGAAGAAGGTAGTGACACTGAGCCTGCTACCACTATAATGACTTCCCTGGCACAATTCATTTGATGTTATTGTAACATATTAGGAAACTGTACTTCAGGAAGAAAATGGAGGATAACATTAATTTCCTCTTCTCTCTTCCATAAAACATCTGTTTATCATTTTATCAGTGCCTGTCAATCTCATTTAGTATGAAAGGATGAGAAAAGACAGCACAGAGAATATCACACTTCCTTCCAGTACAGCAGTTTGACTCAAACAGTGAAGACCTGCTGATTCAGAAGAGCTTAGCCTAAATCACAAGGTGGTTCATGTAACCAAGGCTGTTCAAAACATAACAATACAAAGTAGAATCAATACCTGTATACTAAGCACAGTCAAGTTTGTCAGTGCATCCAAGTTCTGGAGCTTGGTGATTTTATTCTTTCCAAGGAACAGACTATCAAGATTAGCCAAAGTATCGATGTTTTCAATTGCCTGCAAAATGACCAAAGGAGACAGTGTTACCACTGTGATGCAAAACTCCAACCTGTAGATGTGGTTGGCATTTTACAGCCTTGACCCATGGAGCTGCACTCCTGAGAAACACAAGGGTGCCAACTCCACACACAAAGTGTGCACAAAGTAGGGCCTCCCTTGTGACCCAAGAGCAGAGTTAGTGCAGGACTTTGTGCAGCAACAGTGAACCTCAGCCTGTGTGACAGCTGGCTTGTGGCACTACTATTCACTGATTTTCAGCGAGGGTCACGTCGTTTTGTCCCAGCTGTTGCCTCAACTGTCCAGGCAGCAAGAGCAGAGAATGAAAAGGCTCAGGAAGCACTGAAAGTGGCACTCCCTGGGCCATAAAGCATATCCAGGGCAGGCGATACTCATTTGTGAAGCAAGAAAAATCTGTCACTAGTGAATGGAAAGAGAATCTGGGAGGAGAAAATACCATTTGCAAATTTAGTCCTGACAATCAGTGACTGCGTAACACAGTCAGAGGCAAGCTGTTTAGCTTCTCTGCACAACAATTCCTCTGTCATAAGCAAGGTTAACTGTCTCATGGGTGTATGTGTTAATATATTTAACTACTGGCTACATATTCATGCTACTGGCAGAACATACACATATCAATTTAAAAGATGTACATGTTTTAAATATACATGCTACTGGTAGAACATATACACTATACCAGTTCAAGTCCTGAGCTCAGCCTTCAGTGCGAAAAAGTAAGAATCTCTGTGAGGCATGAAGAACCACCATATTTTTTATTTACAAAGGACAGGGCACCAGAAAGAACAAAGAGAGAAAAAAGGGCAAGAAAAGTGGGAAAGGGTGGGCTTAGAAAAGGCTCCTGTAAACAGAAGGAAAGAAAACGCAATGTTTTTTTTCAGGGGAAAGCATCTTAATTCAAAAAAAAGGTGCTGTTAAGAGACAAGAATTTTAAAAAACATACTTCAGCTCACAGAAGAACAGTAATATGGATATAGATACACACACCACCGTGCATCTGTGCTCAAGTACCTTGTGCCAGCTTTTCCACACCCTTCTTGCCGGTGAGACAGGCCACTGAGTCTTAGCACCACTTAGTGTGTGTGTGTGTGTGTGTGGTATATGGACATAAACACACACATACTATGAATTTATAGATACACTCTGGAAAGGAAAGAAGCTTTTCAACCTCTACCCCACAATTCCCAACAGATTCAACATAAGGTGTTTATCAGTTCAGATTTGGATTCACCCTCCTTCTAGCCTGTGGACTTACCCCTGTTTTGACCTTGCAAGAAAATGATAGATTTGTTGCTCATTGTTGCTCCCCCAGCCCTGAGGAGGAAATACTTGTGACTCTAAGGTCACTGAGAAGAAAAGAGTCAGGGAAGAAAAAGCTACTTAAAGCTATAAAAAAGCCACGCTGAAGTGAAAGTATGAAACAGATGGACACGAGGGAAAAAAAACCTAAGGAAAAAAACCTAAGGAACAAATAAAGAAGTGCTTGCCTTACAGTTGCCTCAGTCCAACTTTGGAAAAAAAGCATGAAATGTATCAGCTCAAGCATGAAGTTCTGCTTCCCCATCATTCATAGAAAAGGAACGGAACTACAGTGCTTACTAAGTCATGACAGACTCCAGGGTAAGTGTGCTCCGAAAGGTTAGAGTGCGTGCAAAATGACTAAGACAGCATGACTGCAGAAACTTTAATGCACAGAGGATGAGTGTATTGGGCACCTCAGAGCCAAGATTGCTGCCTGAACAGAGTCCACAGGCTTTTACCCTAAAGAGTTAAGGATATGCCCACCTATAAAGCACATAACCAGGCCACCCTACCAACAAAAAACTTTCAGTAGTTTTCTAGGTGCCTCCAAATAACATGAGATGTATTTCTTCATGCCTAGCTTAGGCACAGCTTACTCACTCCAGTAAAGCAATTAGAAGCATAGAGCAGTCCTGTTTGAAGAAGCCAGAATAGAATTAACAGATAAACAGAAAAAATGCTAAAAATAAAGTAATTTATGAAGCTTGTGTTACCCTTACAGTGATAACTTTGGGTTTTTTGGTTGTTTTGTTAATATGCTCAGGCTCAACACTGAGAAAACATACATAAAATAAATCTAACTTAATTCTTTAAAAGATATTCTTTGGCTTGACAACATTGGTGGCAATGTACTGCCTAAGTATCAATTCAGAAATCTAGCTGGATTTTTTTTTTTGCAGAAGGTAATGATGCTTAGATATGGAATACAGTACAGTTTTGCTTAACCCAGCTTTTGAAATGTAAGGGTGAGTGTGCTTAGCCTATTATGTTTCTGAATAAAGGAAAATGCATCTCTCTAACTCACATTCCCCCAACCTATGCAAACTCTAAGGTTCCTAATCACCCATCTGATCTGGCTGATTTTGTCACACTCTAGATCTACTTCCCCAAGTAATTTCATTTCCAAAGTAGAAATTCCTTTGGATGGAAAAGAATTCAGTCCAGTTTAGCTTTAGGAGCAAAATAAATTTTTTCCAGTTCATAAAAGCAGCACACATTTCTGCCTTAAAAGGCTGTTTCTAATAGCTGAAGTTTCTTTCTTTTCTAGAAAGAGAAGTGCGCTTCCACAAGGCTTGAAATACAGAGGACAAACAGTTCTTTTCCCAATTTGCTCCTTCAGCATAACAAGTAATTTTTCAGAGATTGTAAATGGGGTGTGCCAGCTTAGACAATTTTCAGATTGAAATGTACTTGTCTGTTACAAGTATTTTCTAAAGCATATATAATTGAAAAAGTTTCTAAAAAATTAATATTTACTTTGCGTGTTCCAAGTATTTTGTGTCATTTGTTTCACCAGTTCTCTTACAAACTGGGCAATATGCAGAAAAGCATACCTTAGGGACAGGACAGACTACTCAACTGCTTCCCTTTAAGTGGCACAGATTTTAAATCACCTAAATTGAAAAAGTCACAAATTGCACTATAAAAAAAAAAAGTAATCAGCAGCACAGTACCAGGTTTTTCAAGCATTTCAGAGCAAAGTCTCAAGAAATCTTTTTCCTGAGTGAGACTGATGTAGCAGGTTATCAATTACACATACAAATCAAACTAGAATTAAATTTGCATTCAATAGGTTTTATCGACACAGCTCCAGCCTCTAGGAAGGTAAGAGAAAACAGTAATTGCTAGTTTTCATAGGCTTGGCTCTCTTGCAGGAGGAAACCATCATCTGCAAAAGGCAACACACAGGCGGTGCACGAGTTCATTAAAGAGAGAAATTCATAAATAGTAATTTAGTAGCCAGGCACTACATGCATATATAATTAAAGGATCCAGCATGCGCAGCAATAAGCAATTACACATTAAATGACAGGAACAATAAAAAGAACAAAATTGCAAGTAAAAATCAATGAAGTGCACTTTCAGAAAAGGCTAATCCCAAGCCAAAGAGCACAAAACTCTCCAACTGACATCTTGTAGAGCGAGCCTACCCGAATTCGATTGGATCCCAACTCTAACATCTGTAGCATCTGCAAGTTGCTCAAATTCTCAATTTTGCTGATTTTGTTGTTGACAAGGAAGAGTTTTTTCAGTTGGGCAAGACGATCTAGTCCTTCAATGTGTCGCAGAACGTTAAAGGAGATGTCCAGGATCCTGAGGTAAAACAGAACAAAGGTCTCTTCAGTCCATCAGGCATGGATGATTCTGGAAGAGGCACTTGCAAATTGGTGGGGAACCTCACTATCTGCAGAGATCAAGCACTTTTCTAGGCCTTGAAGCTAGAGTCATAAGTGTCATTTCTTTTTATCAGAAATTACAACAAATATAATTTTCAAAATACTTCTATAGTGTGTCAGGGAAAAAAAGTAAAAAAAAAAAATCTGTCACATGCAGAAGATAGCTATCCTTTTGCCCAGCCGTGGAGCTGCCACTGTGGGAGGCAGCCAATCTTCAGTACCGTGTATTCCTTGGGAACGGTATGTGCCTACAAGATCTGCCTCTAACAGGACAATGACAAGGCCTCCCATAAGCACGAAGCAGTTATGACTGTGGGAAGTAGGTCAGTCCTCCTCACCCAGTGGGAACAGTTTTGTAATGTATCTCCAGAGTGATCACAGACAAGTGCCAGAAACTGGGAAGAGTACTACTCCTTCCCTAACACCCTTCAAAAAAAGTCCTAATCTCACCTGAAATCTCTTGTCATTTTTTGCAGGAATAAATCCTGTTATATGGAGCTCTCGCTGCTAAGAGCAAGGGGTACCTGAGTGCTTCCACACCTGCACAGAAGCTGCAACCACCTATCATTCTCGCTGCCTTATACAGCACACATTTCATTTCCAGCTGACTGTCCCTGGTGAGCTTCAGGATAATGAAACTGGTATACTGCACAGGTTAAGTATCAATGGAGAACAGACATTATCCTTCACAGAGCATCCAAATGGATCATAAGAAAGGCCTGGGTGATAAATACTGCAGTTAAATACAGCATGAGTAATTCAGTGAGTGGCAAACCACCCTCAACCTGATCCTGGTGATTCCCCCGGACTCACTCAAGTTCCACCAGAGACTCCAAGCTCTCGATCTTCCGAATTTGATTGTCATAGAGATCCAGTTCCCGCAAGGTCTGCAATTGCTCCAGGTTCTCAATGCGCTTAATCAAATTCTGACGGAGACATAGAGTCTAATAGTCGGGGAAAAGTTTAAAAACAAACAGGAAAATTGTTATGAATGACGGCATGCAATGCCTTTTGTCATACAGAATCTTTTCTTGTTTTATTCCAACTCTACAGAAGAAAATCTTTTGACCACAAAGATGGTCAGACACTATAACAGCAGCCCTGAGAGGCTATGTAATCTCCCATCCATGGGAATACTCAAGAGCTTTACTGGAGAAGGCCTTAAGCAATATGCTCTAACTGGACCTACTTCAAGCAGGGGTTTACTAGAGACCTCCAGAGGTCCCTTCCAAGCTGCATTATTCTATGTTAAGCCTGCTATGCAAGTACAGAATGTATCTCTTCGGATGAGCCTTGATGTGTTGTCTCTCATCCACTTCCAAAACCAACTGCAAAACCCCAAGATTTTTATTACTACTTCACAAATGGGTAAACGCTACCTCCTTCAGTTAAACGTGAAGTGAACTCATTAGGATCTCAGTTAAAAAGACTCCTGTATCTGTCCTCTTATAGGTTAGCTATGCAAAATCTACAGTTCCAAGAGGCATTCTCTATTACTTAGGACTGTTACCTTCACTTTCTTGAGCACTTCAAATCCTTCAATCTTCCCAATTCGGAAATGATTCAAGTCAACATCCTAAAAGAGAAATGGAGGGATTCAGCAGTTGTTTCAGAACACTCTTCAAAGACCAACCTGGTACTTTGTTCTAAGGAAAATTAGAGTCTTAAAAAATGTGTAGCTCATTAAAACTTCCCTTCAAAGAGCTTGCGAAAATTGGGTTTGGCACACGATTTTACCAGAATAGGTGAAGCGTGTGGTATAAGCTTGTGAACTACAAACACAGCATCTGTGAAAAGGCAACACCCCTTTCCTGAGTCTGAGCATTGTTTCACCAAAATCAGAAATCTCTCACAGTAAATTCTGAATTTACTGAGACAGACAAATTCTGCCATCTAGCTTGAATAAAGCGTTGCATAAAATCCTCTTACCCACTTTAATAGGGCTTAACCGGAACACACCTTGCTATTTCCAGTTCCAGGCCTCAGATGAACAGGAACCACTGATAGTTCAAATACTCTGGTGGTTCCATGAACATTAACTCTGTACAGGCAATCAGTTGATGCACTTCACATCTGTACTGCCCAGCCCCAGATGTTCCAGTTTTGCAGGTCAGTCAATCAAAGAGAAATAGAGCACTTCACCACACAAGCTCAAAAACTCTCTCCAGCTAACAGGCTCACGAGGCTGCTGGTGCTGAGGCACAAGGCTGGTTAAGCAGCTGTGCCTATTATAAATCATGGGTCTGACAGCATGTCGTGGTTCAACCCCAGCCAGCAACTAAGCACCACACAGCCACTCGCTCACTCACTTCCCCCCCACCCAGTGGGATGGGGGAGAAAATCGGGAAAAGAAGTAGAACTCATAGGTTGAGATAACAACAGTTTAATAGAACAGAAGAGAAGAAACTAATAATGATAATGACAACACTAATAAAATGACAACAGTAATAATAAAAGGACTGGAATATACAAGTGATGCACAATGCAATTGCTCACCACGCTGCCGATCAATGCCCCGTTAGTCCCCGAGTGGCGATCC
>VYZV01003836.1:23389-33806 GCA_013401275.1 Pandion haliaetus | reverse complement strand
TCCCACACTGCTGGTTCCCCTTCTTAAATCTGTTCTCCCAGAGGCGCTACCACCGTCACTGACTGGGTCGGCCTTCGCCAGAGGCGGGTCCGACATTAGGAGCCGGGGGAGCTTCCAGCAGGTTCTTACAGGAGCCACCTCTGCAGCCCCCTCCCCCACTACCAAAGAAAACCGTGCCACACAAACCCATAACACCAGTATACAAACTGGGGGGGACTTGGCCTGGGAAGGACTGCTGCTTGGGAACTAACTGGGAATCAGTCAGCAAGTGGTGAGCAACTGCATTGTCCATCACTTGTTTTGTATATTCCAATCCTTTTAGTAGTATTGTCATTATTATTGTTATTATTATTATTTTGTTCCTTTCTGTTCTATTAAACTGTTCTTATCTCAACCCACGAGTTCCACCTTTTTCCTTCTGATTCCCTCCCCCACCCCACTGGCTGGGGGAGAAGTAAGTGAGTGGCTGCATGGTGCTTAGTTGCTGGCTGGGGTTAAACCACGACAGGAGGAATTATCTTAATATAAATAGACTAGCTTCTACAGTAGAACTTCTATTGTCATAAAGTCTTACCCTAAACAGAATGTTTGCACTGATTCTGTATTTAACTGCAAACTGGACACTCTGCAAAGCCTCCTTCTACAAAAACAGTTCTCGTTTAATGAAGAAAATTTAAATTCTTGACATTCTTGAAGTACAATTAGCCTCCCTGAAGTTATTAAACCTGATAATTGTATTAATTCACTTGATTAAATCAGGAAGTAGATTGCTTCTACACTAACTGTGCTTTCCAAGCCAGTGTAGGAGCAGTAAAATGGCGCAGCATCCCTTATGTTCCTGAAGATAAACAGCAAAGTGTCCAAATGAAAGCATAACAACCCTACACACAAAAGAAAGAGCCAAAATTTTGCTTGTGTAGCTGGATCCACACTGAGAAGAAAGAGAGAGAATGATACTAAAAACATATCAAGTTAGGCTCACTGTTTTTCAGAACTTCTAGTTGGTAGAAATCATTCAAAATGTGTAATTGAAATTTGGCATAAACCCCTGCTAATAAGCAGATATTAACTAAAACAAAGGCATATACTGTTATGTTTGTTTGCTTCTTTTAAGCTTCATTAGACTTACTTTCCTCCATGGCGTGCAACATTTTCTTAATTCTAATGCTAGAATTAGCCTTATCAAAGAAAAGAAAAGCACTGGATTTCTTATGCTAAAACCACTGTACATTAAAGTAGTTAGTGTTACAGTGGGTTTTTTTAACCCTTCTCTGATCACTTAAACACACCAAATCTAATTTCTCACCTTGTTTTCTTTTCTGCAGAGATGTAAATTAAAATATGGGATATAAATGAAAATATTAATTTATGCTGCAGCTGGTGCTCTGCTTTTCTAGTATGGAAGGAAATATTTCTGCATATGTAGCTCAACAGTTTGTGCAGTGATGTGTTCAGGAGTACGTGCCTGTATGCATACACACAGATACAGAACTAAAAAAAAGATTCAGAAGAGAAAAAGGCTTATGTATACTCTTTCATGTGAGAAGATATTGAACAGACTGGGGCTTTCCAGCATTGAAAAGAAATTACTTAAAGGGGAACACAAGAGGGATCTGTAACACAATGGATTCGGCAGAGCAGGTTGCATTGGGATTGCGTGGCAAGATTTTCATAGTGGGGGGGGGTTACACGGTGGCTTTTGTGAGAAGGTGCTAGAAGCTTCCCCCATGTCTGACAGAGCCAATGCCAGCCAGCTCCAAAACAGACCTGCTGCTGGTCAAGGCCGAGCCCATCAGCAACAGTGGTAGTGCCTCTGGGAGAACAGACTTAAGAAGGGGGAAAAAAACCTGCAATTGCAGCCAGAGGGAGGAGTGAGAACATGTGAGAGAAACAACCCTGCAGACACCCAGGTCAGTGAAGGAGGAGGAGGAGGAGGAGGTGCTCCAGGCACCGGAGCAGAGATTCCCCTGCAGCTCATGGTGAAGACCATGGTGAGGCAGGCTGTCCCCCTGCAGCCCCTGGAGGTCCACGGTGGAGCAGATATCCATCTGCAGCCCGTGGAGGACCCCACACCAGAGCAGGGGGATGCCCAAAGGAGGCTGTGACGCTGTGGGAAGCCCACACTGGAGCAGGCTTCTGGAAGGACCTGTGGATCTATGGAGAGAGGATCCCATGGAGCAGGTTTTCTGGCAGGACTTGTGACCCCGTGGGGGACCCACGCTGGAGCAGTTTGTGAAGAACTGCAGCCCGTGGGAAGGACTCACATTAGAGAAGTTCATGGAGGACTGTCCCCCATGGGAGGGACCCACACTGGAGCAGGGGAAGAGCGTGAGGAGTCCTGCCCCTGAGGAGGAAGGAGCAGCAGGATCAATGTGTGACAAACTGACACCAACCCCCATTCCCCGTCCCCCTGTGCTGCTCTGGGGGAGGAGGTAGAGAATTAGGGAGTGGAGTTGAGCCCAGGAAGAAGGGAGGGGTGAGGGGAAGGTGTTTTAAGACTTGGTTTTATTTCTCATTGTCCTACTCTGATTTGATTGGTAATAAATTAAATTAATTTCCCCAAATCAAGTCTGTTCTGCCTGAGACAGTAATTGGTGAGTGATCTCTCCCTGTCCTTATCTCGACCCATGATCCCTTCGTTGTATTTTTCTCCCTCTGTCCAGCTGAGGAGGGGAATGATAGAGCGGCTTTGGTGGGCACCTGGCATCCAGCCAGGGTCAACCCACCACACAGGTGAATAGGGATGGAACAATCAATGTTTGGCATAAGAGACAAAGATGAACATGATGAAACTGTAAGGGACCACTCTAGAACAAATTAGACATACAGTGTATATACATTGGAGAATGCACTGCCACAGGACAGTGCAGGATGGGTTCAGGAAGGAACTGCACAGCTGCATGAAGGACAAGATATATGGGTGCAATCTCTTGCTTCAGAAGTCAGATTTCAAGTTTCAGAAAGCTGAGAACATACACTCAGGAAATAAATAACCTCTTGTTCTCCCTCCTTAAGCATTGACTGCTACCACTGTGAGAAGTAACCTACTGGCACAGGTAGACCTTTGTTATAACAAAAAAAAAAAGCATGAACAATTTAGGGAGGACACATAGACTATATGTAGCCTAATAAATTAAACAGTGCCTGGGACCATTTTCAGATGTTTTGTGCCAACCAGCACAAAGCAGCATAGGTCTGTTATATTAAACTCTGTTACCCTAAAAAGAGAGTGGCCAAATCCAAACTGTTTATTCAGAAATGTTTCTGGTTGGTGTTAAATCCCAAACGATGTTTAGGAATTGTGTTGCAGAGTACCTGTTGGCCCAGGCCAAAGGCATGCCATGTACTGTTCAAACAATTTAATGAGAGGGATAACCATATGCCATTATCCAAGAATTGTTTAATATCCTACTCTAGATATAATCTTCTTGTACTGCACATACAGCACTAAAGAGACAGCAGTGATAAATATAGCAGGAAGGTGAATTCCATTCGTCATTAATGTGCAACAGATCATTTATATTTTTGGTATAATCCTCCTACACAGGAGAGAACTGTTGATAGAAATAAAAATAATTGCTGAAGATTTTGTATCTTTTCTAAACATGCTTTCTCATGTTTAGCATCAAGCTCTGTTAAGAACTGTAAAGCAACAGAAAAGAGAGCAAGATCTATAAAGCCACTTGCATTTTCTCCTGAAGTTAGCAATGGCAATGCACCAAAACTTGTGTTGCACAAAAGTGTAAATGCTAAAGTTATATAGGTAAAGCACAATATATTTAATTCCATGGTTAATGAGATATTTGGGCTATTTCAAATACTGTGCTCCAAAACTAAATCTTGGGACAGTAACGTTATCCCAGATAAACCCTGGACAAGGCAAATCATAGCACGAGCATCACCCTTAGGGCACCTCATATTTATCATACCCACTGAAATATGGAATAACAAAATAAAACCTAACCCAATTACATGATAATGAAATAATGTTTCAGTTTAAAAAAATGCTTTGGCCTTCTCTTTGTATCCTTATCAATCTGCTAATCTAAGAGTGGCTAGTTCTACACAGACCAAATGACTCTAATTGCACAATTACAGCATTAAGACTATTCCATTTACCCAGCAAATTGATTGGCTAAACATACCTAAGTACTTTATGATAATATAGAATTTCATAAGAAAATAAAAACGATGTTCAGGCCTGTTGAGAAAAAAATGCAGGGCCAGGGTTTTATCTAATGTAGATTGGTAAGGATCCACTAACTTAAATGGGTTTCTTTGATTTACAGTAGCTGAAGCATACAGCCATTGTTTCCAGTATATTTTGATACTTTTTCTTCTTCAGTATAATCACACTTCAGCTGCTCATGATGTTTGTGTTACTATGTCTAAGACAGACTAAATTCTAGGGGCATACTGCTTACAGGAAGCATTTTATATAAGGCTGTCAATTTGCAGAATCCTATTAAAATTACAACTAAATCATTCCAGTAAGCAAACTCTTAAAGATTTAGTTGCTTTGTCACGAAGCTAACTAGAATAAATTAAAATGTAAACCTCAAACTTGCAAAATATTGAAATGATCAAACTAAAATATTAGTGCAGGATAAACTTAATCTTGGCAGTACAGGAATGGTGCTTTAATAGCATGTGTCTTTCAAGAATCAGTAAATGTTGCAGAACAATATTAAGCAACATGTTTTGCAGTCAGATCATTAATACACTTATTTTGTATTTTTGAGAGGAGGAGTAGGACCATATTAGCTTATGGTTCTTTTGTGCCTTGGACTGTAAATTAAGCCTCTGTTCCTTAGGGCTGTTATTTTATTTTGTTCTCTGTAGCGTAGTGAAGCAAAATTCAGAAAGACTCTAATGTGAGGTGTCTCTTGTGACATCATTGGAATATTGATTGTTACTGTGACAGTTATTGTTCCATGGCTTTGATAGTCTTCATAATTAATCCCATAATAGGAAATTCAATTACCTAAGAACAGTTGGGTAGTTTTAGATGTCTTGGGGTACTGTGGCTGGCCTCTAGCTGCTCCTTTTGAAAGGCATCTATCTTCTGCAGGTTCCACGTCATATTTGCTGGCCCCATACAGAAGTACAGATACAAAGCCATCTCAAATAGTACTAGATGACCATGTTCACACACTTGACTATCATCTATAATGTAAATTATAGCTCGATATAAATGTTGTGAGGACTTATAAAGGTTAGAATTCCAGTCTTGGACATTGTCGTGGTTTCAGGTCAGCTCAGTCGGTAACAAAGCACCATGAAGCCGCTCACTTACCCCCCACCCCCTCGCCTGGCCACGTTGGGATGAGGAGAAAATCCAAAGGCAGGCTCGTGGGTCGAGACAAGGACTGGGAGGGATCACTCCCCACTTATGGTCACGGGCAAAAGACAGGCTCAACTTGGAGAAGAAACAAAATCCATTCCATTTACTACCAATCAAAACAGAAACAAAACACAAGGGTATTAGGAAGGGAAACTAAACATCAGAACAACCTCCCCCCCCCCCTCCCGCCTTCCCGGCTCAGTTCACTACCGATGCTGTCTACCTCCTCCCCCCGGCGGCGCAGGGGAATCGGGGATGGGGGTTGAGTCAGCTCGCCACACATCGTCGTTGCCGCTTCTTTCCTCAGGGGGAAGATTCCTCTCTCNCGGCCACCTTCGGGAGCCTCCGCTCCACCGTTCACCCCCCTGGGCTGCAGGGCCATCAGCCTCCTCAGGCTCCTCCTCCTCCCCCTCCACTTCCATGATTCCAGTGTCGGCAGCAATGTTCCTCTCAGGTTTCCCAACCCCTACACGACCGGTTCCCCTTCTTAAATATGTTTTCCCAGAGGCGTTACCACCGTCACTCCCCGCCTAGAGGCGGGTCTGACATTTTGGGGCAGCGAATTCTTCCAGCAACTTCTTAAAGGGGCCGCCTCTGCAGCCCCCCTCCCCTGCCACCAAGGAAAACCGCGCCACACAAACCCATAACAGACATCTAAAGTGGCAAGTGATTGATGAATTTTATTTGCCTTCAAAGCAAATAACAATGTCATTATGTAAATTTAGCCTTAGGACCTTGATAAAAAGACATCCTATGGTTTGGTTTTGTTTTGTTTTGAAATAACAAAATGTTATATACAAAGCCCAGGAAATAAGTAAAGCATAAATAATTTTCTGAATGTAAAATTGATCTATTTTTCAAAATGAAAGTAGTATTACTGTAAATGATGTTTGTAAAGACTATGAGATTTCCAGAACAGCACTGGGAAATAAACACTGCCAATAAAACCCCAGTATGGACCCAAAGTTACCACAGAGTGTTGTGCAATACTGTAACATTATCTTCTGTTTTGGTTAAAAATCTATTTTGATACATTAGAGACATCTCTATAGCATTAGGTAGCCAGGAGCATCTGTATGTGTGGCAAATGAATCCCATGCTGCTTGTGCTATGACCCATTATTATTTATTGAGATCTTGTCAGTGGAGCCTGAGGAGGGCTTTATCTCCCGCAGTTGTAAAAATCTAAGTTGGGGTTCAGTTACCTACACAAAGTCATCTTGTGCTATTTGAGAGATGGCTTAGGTGGCCATCCAAGGTGTCCACACAAAACTGACAGATATGACATACAGGAAATTAGTGTCTTTCTGGTGCAACAGTTAGAGGCCATCTGGGGACACTTTCCATTCATCTCAAAAGACAGTAAAGATTTATGACTAAGTAACTGAATCACATCTTAGATATTTATATTCAGTAGATCTGAATTACTCTGCTGGTGCTATGAGCTGGATCTCCTTCAAGTACAGACAAGTAGGATGGGGTTCAGTTGCTAAAACATATGCATCTAGCACCATTTTAATGATCTTGTGCATCATCGTATATTTCCTGAGTATCTGTACAGGTCTGGCAGTTAGTTATACCACAAAAACTATAGGAGTTCTATACCTTCTGGATCAAGAAGCAGAAGCCAAATGGGTTACATTAGGATGTTTCAAACATCATTAGATGACTCTTTTTAAGCAACTGAATCCTAACTGCACATCTGTAGACATGTAAGCCTAGGTGTCTAGCTCTCAGGCTGAATTCCATTCTATCCTGTGTTGGATACTGTTCTTCGTAACAGAACTGTAACAGGGTCAAAAAAAAGTAAAGCTGTTTGTGGCTGATAAAGTAACAGTTACAACTACTTGTACATTTATTAACAATTTTTGCTATAAGCAAAGGAAAACGACTTTCAAAAACTGTTAAATTATTGACCAAACCCTGAAATCTATGACATTAGGGTCTCATCTTAACCAAAGATATGCAAAATGTCTTAACTGAGCTAAGACTTTATTTTTGTAATTTCTACTTTCATGCTTAAAGCATGAACTGTCATAGCTTTTTGAGTTTACAGAATGTTGTATAGGACTATTCTGAAAGAACTATTACTTGAGAAAATATTTACAAACTCAGGACCATAATTTTAATGTTTATATAACAGTAACTGTACCGAAAGTTTAATATACACTTAACATACAACATGAGCCTTATCCTGCTTGTCTAAGCTTCTTAAGTGTTTAAGGTAGATCTTGTTTTAGGGACCTGGAGTGAGATCAAGCTTACATTAATGCAAATGTTCTAGATGGGATTCAGTTACTTACAAGGAACATGTATACTTAATATATAAAATACATATTATCAATATAAATTTCAAGAGTAGTCTTTGATAAAAGTTTTCAGACAAAAGGTTTCAGGAAGAAGATCATGGCTTTGAGGAAGTAGGGCAGTAAGGTTCACTAATTCTTAGAGCTGTCTTTTGAGATGTGTCTGTCTTCCTCCTTATCACAAGTGGATATAGAAGCCATTTTCCACTGGCCTGTGCCAGTTTATAGCGTAACACCCCGACTCTCTTGATGACTAGGACATGAAGCTGCAAAGAGGTTACAATTTCTTTATTCCTTTCTATCATCTACTCTGGATATTGTTGTTTTCTCTTTGCATGTCATAAGCCACCACCTATATAGGTACATGGTGACAGATGTTGTGCAGTCCAAGTCCCATCTAGCTTTCAATAAGAGATTAAATAAGAGGTTCAGCTACAAACCAACAGCAGTGAAGCACTCAGTGGCCTGATTCTGACTCTGTCCTTTATCAACAACTTTTTAACAGCTTCATTAGCTTTAGGGAGAGAGATGCACTCATAGGGTTTGCAGAATAAGGATAATGACTAGCAAGGCATGTTCATTGAATAATTAGAGATGGGAATAAGCGCTAACATTTAAACTTTCATATCTGTTTCTTAACACACCAAAGACTGAAAGAATTTGAATTTAAAGAGTTAATATGACCTGTCACAGAGTTAGAGACAACTATTAATTTGGGATTCTGATATAATGAATTAAAGTGTAATTTAAAATATTAATGTATTTATATAAAATACATCATTCAATATATCATTCCATATATGATAATATACTCAGTATATTATAGTTTCATTTGTGTGTTGTTTAAAACAATAAAATCAGGATTACTAATTGTTGTTTGGAAAGCATATCTTAGTAGATATATTTTATTAAAAGAAAACTTCATCTTGTGAAGGAAAAAATATTAAGCATGGATTTATCTTCTCTGGGTATTTATTTTTCCTGACCTATTTATATTTTTAATCAATGATCATATTTAATTCACAAGCTTCTGTATATTCAAGTTTATTAAAACTGTCTTTTTCTTAATTCAATGTTTACATTCATTTTTCTTACTTCAAATCAAGTAAGGGTGAGAAACGCTACTTCCTTGATATGAATTGGCTTCATGTCTGGATCTTTGATGGAGAAGTCTGAAGTTTAGGTTTGTTTCCTATCCTATTTCCCCCATCGGTCCTACGGGATGCAAGTATGCAACAGACTAGTTGAAATTGCAGATCTTTAAACAAAATGAAAACTTTGGGGTTTTCCAGATTTCTTTTCAGAACTCACCCTTGTAGTTTTATATCAGACAAAACTTGGAGAAACTTCTAGCCGCACAGACATGAAAGCTGAGCCTCTCATTTGGTTCTATGTGGGATAAGTTTTCATCCAGAGGCTGAGAGATTGGAAACATATAGATACAAATATTTATTTCTGAATTTTTAACTATGTAATCAGTATGGATTTATTCCATGGTTTGACAAGAATAAAATTTAGCACAAGTATAAGTAAGAATTTATGGCAGTGTAGAATGTATGCAAGGCAAAGAGAGACACCAGCATCACATAGGGAAAGGAAAAATGCCTATTTAGTGTGCTAAACTAAAAATGGTGTGAGAGAAGGGATTTACTTGATTTTTATCACCCAGAAGAGGTTCTNTTTGTCTAGAGGTCTCTTGTATCTGTTTTCCTTCCCCCTGCCTCCATAATGTACAGATAACTTCTGTAGAACTGTACAGATCTGAAATGAGTAATTTGATGTGCTCTTCAAAAGAATGAAAAAAAGAAGATGAAATGAATAGTTCTCTACCTCCTCCTGCATTTTACTTCCTAAATTTCCTTGCAAATGAAACAAAGTATGGACTGCTGAGCAGGCAGTATAACAACTGTGGTTTAGTGAATAACAGCAGGAAAAATTCTGTAAAAATGCGTTTGCACTCAAACAGTTTTCTCCACTAGAGCGGGAAACCTTTTTGAAGCCTGCCTCTAACAGTCTCTGAGGCTTCTGTTTGATCAATTAAGTTATCCATGTTTCTGTCACCTGAGAGTTAGATGATTGCTTTTTCTTACATGGGGAAACACTTCAATAATGGAGAACATAGCTGCTTCACATCCTATGGAATAAAAAGGGCAGTATCTGAGGGCAATTTATCTTATTCTAAAATAAATTTGTAGTTTGTTAAAGATGAATCATCCTCTGGAGGTGACTTGCTCCCTCTCCATTGACTGCAAGACATATCTAGTAGAGAAACTTCTGCTAGATGCTTGAGTTTATAAATGAACCCCTTCCTCAATATTACAATTTTGAATTTAATGCCTTCTGAAGTTGCCTGCTTCTTTATATATAAATATGATGAAATTAGACTTAAAAGTTTATCCTTAAATATCTAAACCCAAGTAAGATTAATTCTTTCTAAATACTGATATTATTAGCAACATGATTTTACCTGTGAAGTTTCAAATGATATAGGACATCCTTTCTTGCAACGTTGCCTGATTATATTATTTAAATAACTGAAGTTAAAAAATGCTGTCAAAATGCAATACACTTGGTTTGAAAGAATCAAATTACTTAAAGTACTTTCAGAGTCCCTCAGCTTTGAAAAAGGGTAGGCTATTTGACTTGAAACAGCATAGGTCTGCTGACATTCAAGATGTACTGCAAAGTCAGTCTGTTGGTTATTACGCTTAGTAAGGACATGACTGTTTAGAGTCATTTGTAACTATTTGTGGTCTATTTTACGGCAG
>VYZV01003836.1:0-19810 GCA_013401275.1 Pandion haliaetus | reverse complement strand
ACTTTATTATATATTGATATCATCTGTGGAAAATTAAGCAATTTAAGAAGAAATTCTGAGAAAATATACAGGATTTAAGATTATCTTCTAAAATCTATTAGGCTTTTTTCTCCTTTGAGATTACAACTAAAATGAATAGCTTAATGATAATCTTTATTTTTTCCATTGCATTAGTTACACAGATTATAGTCCCTGAAAGACAAAAAAGAGCTTCAGGAGGAAGAATAAATAAATTAAAAATTGGAAGATCCAGTGTGGAGTATGCTGTAACCAGAGCATTAATACATACTACAGGAGGAGCATCAGAAATCGCTCATTCAAGTCCAGAACTCCAGGCAAGTCAGATGTGGGTATTTGCACACAGGTCTCCCATATTCCAGTTAGATACAGGGCACTGGAAATACTGTCTCCTGGTGTGTGTTATGGAATCAGAGAATCACAGAATGCTTGAGGTGGGAAGGGACGTCTTGAAACCATGCAGCCCAACTACCCTGCTCAATCAGAAGCCTGGGACCAGGTCCCATTGGGTTTTGAGTATCTCCAAGGATGGAGACTCCACAAGCTTTCTAGGCAACCTGTGCCAGTGTTTGACCACCCTCTCAGTGAAAATTGTTTTCTTGTGTTTGGATGGAATTTCTTGATTTTTAATTTGTGACCATTGCCTCCTGTCCTGTCCATGGGCACTGCTGAGAAGAGTCTGGGTCCCTCATCTTCATTCCCTCCCATCAGATATTGATACACACTAGGGTCCCCCTGAGCCTTCTCTTCTCCAGGATGAGCAGTCCCAGCTCTCAGCCTCTCCTCATCTGATAAATTCTCCAGCTGAGAGATGCAAGTCATAAAGTGACTGCTGATAACACTTTCTGAATCTAGACCAAGTTGGGTGGAATAACTACTTTGAGAATCCCCTTGGATTTAGGCATCAAACCATTTACCGATCTCAGGATTTGGTGGACATATAGTGGAACAAGGTAACTTCAGAATTCATCAGCAGCCACTGGACAAAAATTTTAATGCCTTAAATTTTGGATTTAACTTCCTAAAATAAGGTATCATCTGTTTCTCTTTGTAATCATAGCCCAGAAAAAAATTCTGTTGTTTGAAAAAAGTATTCAGTATCTTTAATCTATCTGCTAACTATACACAGACCTTCAGTATCATACTGTATAACTGAACCTTCTAAAATAATTATGTACCATTTACCACAGTATTTCCTAGCTCTCAATATGTTGATTAATTTTTTTAGGTCATCAGCAATTATTTTACAAAGAAAAATAATACCTGAAAGAAAAATGACATCAGTAGGCACTAGATAGTACATACAAATGCCAGTCCATTTCTGAACAGCATGAAACTTCCTGAAAACACCATGCAAAATCTAGTATTCATTTCACAAATGTGGATAATAAAGATGTGCGTGGCAGAGCATGTGTTGAAAGTATGTAAATGAATTGATGTTTAATCTGCCTATGCCTAAGAAAAACAATCACCTCCTGCAGAAGGATTGCTTTTATTTAAGTATTGCTAGCTGATGAAATCCCAGCACTGTAACAAGGCTTTATAATTTAATAAAAATTACTGGTGACTGGATCTGCATTTTCTTCAAACTGCTGCCCTGCTTCTTGCTAAGTGCACTGCTGACATGTTTGATATTGAACTTGAACTTAAAAATTACTATCCCAGTAGATGTTTATTAGATTTAGCTGGCTGAAGTAAACCTAGACACAGTGCCTGCAGTGCAATGTTGAAACAGATCTTATTTATGTGTGCCGGGAAATGTTGCACATTTCTTCCAGGAAAAAAAGGGAAAATTAGAAATAACAAGAACAAAAACACCCACAAAGCAAGATATTATCCATGCTATTAGAGGACCGGAGAAAACTGACCCGTGTTAGACTAATGTAATATCATCCTTGAAAACATTACAATACTGTGTAATGCAATTTATTTTTATATAATCATTTTAATACACATTATTGGAAAAAGCTTGACAGAAAGAAGCAGTTATAAATTCAATACATGCCATGAGCTGAAGCAGAAGAATCTCAGTATGGGGATCTAATTTTCCATGTGAAAATATTACATATATTTTAGTAGGAACTCAATGCATATGGTTCATTTGAAAGTATTTTGAAGAACACATATAAAGTTAGCAGATATGGTAATTTATGAAGACACTCCTAGAAATATTTAAACTCTAATAATGTATGCTCATCCCTAGAGAACCAATATTTTTTTTTAATAAAAAAAAATATTCTGACAAATAGTGCAAACCTTTTTTTCTGCCTACAGGTGACCAGAATGCTATAACCTTAACAACCATGTAACTATCTGCTTGTTTGCTAAGACTTCTGTTCAGTCAGACACATAATTATGTGCCTATAACTACTAAACTCAACTGGAGAAATATACATTGTGCTGACCTGTGCTCACAGGCAATGAATGTCTCGTGTCTGTAGGAATCTTTCTGCTGGGGTTCTGCATGATTTCTGTCATCCCACTATCTCCTTTTGTTCTACAGTTCTTTGCTGGGACTGATCAATAACATTGAGCTAGTTTGGGAAGCCTAGATTAGTAGAACACATCTCAGAATTATTCAATGTTGAACTTCAATTGAAGTTTGACAGTGTTATATATAATTTAGTGTCAACTTTGTACAAATATCACAGGATTTGTCTGGGTGAAGGAGAAGGAATGATAAATACAGAAAAGAAAAAAGAGGCGAAGAGGCATAAAAAGTCAATGAAAACAGTAAGGAAAAGAAGAATGTGTATCTAATGGGAACAGGAGCAGTCACAAGTGAAGTGTCATGCATATAGAGAAAAGAAGGAGAGTGCAGAGCATGGCACAGCAAACTCAAGACTCACACCTAAAAGAAATCAAGCCAGGGAAAATAGTTATGTGAAAATACTTATTTGTTTCTAGCAGGTAAATGAAAAGAAACTGAACATAATGCTGAACCATACTAAACCGCTAAGATCACTGTGGTATGAGGACAGCTTTCTGCTTTGTTACTGTCTTCTCTTTCTCCTTTCCCCCCTCCCCGAGACATACGTATAGAAGAAATACCTGTGTTACACATATGTCAGGGATTTACCTCTAAAATGCTTTGATGAGATAATATAAAGGAATTCTAAAAATGTTAACAGTGATATTGGTGATTTTCAGATTACTGGTATGTCTGATTGGGTAGGACTATGGGCAAAATTGTCCAAACCCAAGAAATCGTCCCAGAAGGATTCACATCTCTAAAGCATTTCACTGCATTTAATGATTATCCTGAAAACTTATGCTTAGCTTCTGCTTAATTAACAAGAAAACATTACTCTATCAGTATCCCAGTTTCAGTATGAAAACTGCCTGGACAGCAGGGAGATTCTCTGTATGCTCAGAAAGATTTTGGTGTGTATAATACTGACAATTTGGACCCTACTTGATGCCCAGTCTTGACTGAGACCCAGAAAGTACACATTCACCACCTAAGCTCCCCATCCTGGAACTTATTCCAGGAATTATTGTCAAAATATAGCTCTTACAGAAGGATCCATTCAAAAGGCAGTGACATCAAACTTTTAATTTCTTGATGCAATATTCTTACTCATGGAATGCTCATGGAGAAGGAAGTTTGTCTTCAAATTTCTCCTTTCACTTAGTATTTAAAACTTAAGTTTCATAACCTAACAAACAGGTTAAACACCACATGTGGAGGAAGGATTCAGAATTGTTAATATGAGTTGTAGTAAAAACAATTATAACAGTGTTCAGCAAGCACTGAAAAGTGTTTCCAGAAACACCTGTCTCTAGCATTTAGGACCGGTCTTCACACTTTCCTAGTCCTTCTAAGCTGTACCTCACTCAGCATGCTGACTTCTAGGACTTCTTTTCTGAGATACTTGATTTTGCCTCAGCACAACTGTGGAGGCTTGATGCAGGGTGCTGTTTCTTGTGCCAGACGCCATCCCAGTTGTACTCCTGTTATTAATTATGAAGAGATTAAGTTCACTTCTAAATTTATACCTAAATTCCAAATGGAAAAGTAATTTAGATCAGATTTTTTCTTCTTCTATGTACTGAAACTCTAAAATACCACTGATTGCAAACCTTGAAAACGCAAGTCCTTAATAGCACAGTTATTGGTCACTACTGGAAATGCTGACTTTCATGTTTTTAAAAAATATTACCTGTATTTTTCACTATTTTTAATGGAAGAAACATACTTTTGTACTTTTGAAAAATATAAATTATGTTGTCTTAATTATCAACCTCATTACATTGTCTCATGTCCTCTAGGAGGGTTTCTTGGTATTTCCTAACCAACCACTAGGGTCTCAAGTGCATATGAGTATTTATTTGACAGAGGTTTCATTCTCTTTCTGAGGTTGCATTTTTTTGTTGAGCGGTTTGGTTTTATTTCCTTTATCTGTTTTTAATTTAACTTAGTTGTAAAATTTTATTATGATCGCTCATGACAGAGGAATGAGCACATTTCACAGTTTTCTTTTACTTGTTATTGCTTATTACTATTTTTTCATATGAAATACATATAATCCACTATCTGTAGTTTTGAGTAAGCTGCCCTAATTATATTTAAAGTACATATTTCAATATGTTATCAACAACAAAGCTTCTACTCCATCACTGTCAATTAGACCAAAAGAATTCAAGAGTAAATCAACAATATGGTAATTTTGCAAAGCTCTGAATATTTCAGTTTGTTGGAAACTTCCCAAGAAAGATAGGAATGCTCTGCATTTCATCCTAAAAATCCAGGCCCTGCAGTTCTGGGATTTTTTCACAGATTTTAGAGACATCTGACTAGGCTTCAGGCAATCACTATTAATGTGAATACTTCTAGTTAGTAAGGGATAGAGTAAAGTTTAAATGAAAGCAGCTTAGAGCCTTGTTGCTATGTATATGACACTAGCTGGAAAAGAAATGTATTGTTTGTTTTTCTAAGAGCTTTCTGTAAAAAAACATTAGGTGATCAAAGAATTTCATATTACTGCTCATAATCAAGATGAAAGCTTGAAAAACAAAAAGTTTAAAAGAGATAAAAGAGAATCAGAGAAACCAAGGTAAGACAGCTAATATATGTCTAGCTTCTGGACGTAGAAGACAGACCCACATTTTTTATTTACATATTTTAGGTAAATATTTTGCTGACTAACTGTTTTAGATAACCTGAAGCTTTCCCTCTCTTAACAAAGTTTTAAGAATTCTTGTGAGTTTAAAATAAATGCATTTATGTTTCTTTAGAAATGTAAACCTTTCCAGTGTATCTTATCAAAAGTTACTATCTTACCACCTGCTATAACTGAACTTTAATCAGCACAGTACCCATGGTATTTAAAACACAAGATTCATTCTTATGCACATTGGTTTATAATCTATGTGCCAAACTTTATTAGAAACGTGTTGGAGCAGAGTGATATCTGAGTGGTGTCTTTCAAGAAAATCTAAATTTTATGCTGATGTGTTTTTTCCATTTTACTCAGTTGGCAGTCCTGGAAAGACACTAAAAATTAGAGTATTTTCAAACATCAGTCTCCTTTTAATTTGAAATAGCTGTTCTAATAAATTTCCTCTCAAAAATCAAAGTTTCTGATAAGTGAAGAGGACAACCAACTTTTTTTAAAAAATGTTTTTTTCTTTTTAGCATAAAAAATTCTAGGCAGCTTCATAAATCTCCAAACTCTCCTGAGTTCATTTGGTCCTGCTGGACAAGTCTGGTGGATTCCTGTGAGCCATGGTTTTATCCAGACCTTCTGGTACACATCTGAAACCTTCTCTTCTTGTGGGATGGTTAGGCAGAGAAATCAGTATACTGCGTGATCTCTAAACCCGTAGATGTTTGAATGTGGTTTTGCAGCTCAGAACAAAATGTTGGCTCTGCATTATCTACAGGTTTACTCTCTGGGGAGAATATTTATTGGGAAGGCCCAATCAGAGCCACTCTCAGCCTTAGCTGAGAAAGAGTAACAAAAAGCTGTCATCCATTCAGAGGTTACAGTTAATTTCCCATGTAAATTCCACCTGCATATTATCAGAGTTTCTGTTTAAGGCCTCACTTGCCTTTTCTTCTTTTTTATCCTATTTCTCTTTGGGAGTATGCCCTGTCTTGTTACAGGGACATTTTTAGGAGAAAACTTGAAAAGAAATTCAAGGATTCTTCAGATGTCTGCCGTAGTCCTTCAGCTATATTTAGAAGGGAACTGGATATTTTTCATGATGAAGACTAAGCAAAGTAGAATTCTGTGCCTAGTTGCAAGCACGTGTTGCACTTTATGAAGTCGCCTATGAATCTTGAATGAAGCCAGTGGAATGAAACTGAGTCCTAAGTATTTCTGTTACTGAGAGGGCTGGAGGGTAGGAGACTAAAGACAGATATAAGTACAGGAGACAGAGTAAGACATTTGTAACAAATACAAATAACCTCTGAAGTCTGTCTTGCAGTACATTTGTTCACACAGTCTTAGAAACAAATGGTAGAATTTAGAACCATATTTGGATGTCTTTATTAGAGGATAGAGGATATCTTAGATGTGTAATTCAATAAAACAATAGCATTACAAAATAAATTACAAAGTGAAAACTATTATATTGCACTGAGTTACTGATATAATTTACTTCCTCTAGGTAGAATCTTTCTTAAAGTCTTTGAGTTTAGGGAAAGAGGAAGAATAAATCAGAAAAAAAGAACTTAAATTGTGATAAAAATGCATACTATTTGCAGAAGATGACTGTAGCTCCAAATATTGCTGTTGGTAATTCAAAGAGTGGAGGATGATCTTCTGTTCTTCGTACTCTGTATATTTAGTTATGTAGCGTGAAATTCATGCCTAGGTGAAAATATCCTTTTGTGGTCTTCATATCCTTAATCTTTGAACTGTAGAGCTAAATGGGATCAAGCTAGAGCCTGGATCTTGTGCTAGAATTCTTTCAAATAGAGAAAAAAATTCCTCATAATTCATAATGAAAAAATGTTAAAACTATAGAATGTAGGACAAGATATCAAATATAACAAAAATCACAGTCATAACTGTTCCAATGGAACTTTTGCTGCTGTGGCACAGATCACTATTATTTTGGTCTTTATTGTCCTCATATTGACATAAGAAATCATGGTTTCATACATGCAAGATTGCTTGTGGTTCAAATGGTACATTGACTCTGAACATATAGAAGAGATGCTAACGTCTTGAAGGACTCGCAAATTCTAGGCTGCAAAATCACACAATGACATTTCCTTATCCAGTGCAATTTATATGTGTTTTATGTTTAATTGAGTACTCACCAGTACCAAGTGTGTTCTGTTTGCTTGCATGGGAACAGGGGAAAGAGCAAAGGCTGCCGGATGAAGGGAACTATATCCTAGCCACTACCATGTGTCAAGAGGAAATGCTCTTGGCCCTCTGATATAATTAAGACAGTCTACCTCTCTTCCCTACACAGACAGCAGCTGTATCTGACCCTGCATTGATGTCAACTGTTCTCAATCTAATGTAAAGGATCTTGGAAAAAACAAAACTCTTTGTTTGTCCAGTTTCTCCACTAACATAAAAATCATTATATGGGAAAACCTCTCAAAAATACAATTTTACAGAAGGTGACTGGGTTCTTTCTGAATGACATGAATCAGGGTGTCTTTCCAGCTGTTCATCCAATGAAAGCATGGATAAATCCTGTTCCATAAAATATGGCCCTTTTTTCTTCATTTTCACACCTGTTTACAAAATTTTAAATGAGAATGCTTGAGGGATCAACACTTGGATGACAAAAAATAGTATACAGAGGCTGTTGGATGCATAAGCCTCTGTTGTGTTACAATGTATCTTGAAGTATCTTCAACTGACAGTCAAATTAGTATTTATTTTTATGAAAAAGCACCATTTCTGTCGTGTATCTAAAACCAACAGTGATTCAGAGTTGTAAGGATAATAATAACAATCATAATGATAACATTCTATATGCTGTTAAAAATCAGATTTTCACAAAATAAATGCACTATCATAAGCACAGCCTCATAAGATCTAGAGAGGGCATGAGGTTTGAAGTGGTTTGATTTTTACCCAAAGGTTCAAAAGCAAGTTACATCATGAATTTGTGCTAATGGGGTCTGTCTGTCCTTCTCAGTGCACAGGGGGATTACTTCATCAGAGTTAGGAATCCAAGGTGGTTGTTTGTGACACAGGTAAATCACCCCATCTTCTGCCATTTGTCTCAGAAGCAGAACCTTTGTCATGCTGCATGATGAAATGCCTGGTGTGCTCTGATCTGAACAACAGGATGCTTCTGTGGCATATTTGCACTATGTCAGGCAATCCATGCCTTGTGTTTAATGCAGACTTTAATATAAACACTGAGTCTTTAACAGCACTACATACTCCTCAAATAGCAACCAAAAAAATCACCACCACCATTTATAGTGTGCTAAAATTACATATTTAGAATGAAAGCATAGGTATGGATTTATGTCTCCCTGACTTGTATTTTTAAAATACGATAGCTCAGATTACTTTATACATGTATTGAAGTACCATGCAAGTAAAAACAAAACAGAACATACCAAAACAACCCCCCTGCTTTAGAAAAAGTACATTAAGAGCTATAAGAAATAGAAAATTATTTTCATGTATGCTGCTTGTATGTTTTATTGCATAATTCGGTGAATACTGTGTTCCAGGTATTGTATGTAATGAGGCAAGCAAATGGCTTAATCAGTGCCATATGAAAATAATTCTACCTTATCTTCTAGGAAGAAAATACTTTAACTTTTGTTTGCTATTAATAATGAGAAATAAAAAAATATGCAGATGCAACAGAATTGATCTATTACCTTTCATATGGTTTACTTCATTACAAAAAAGTCAAATAATGTCATGTTCCAAGATTAATCCACAGGACAAATCTTGATAAAGAAAAAAGCTTCATGTATTGAAAACGATATATCAACTTTTTTGGTTTGAAAACAAGGCAGTTAATTCTTTGCTAAAAACAATAAATTTTCCCCTACATCCAGCAGAAGTACAAAAAAGTTTGTGATCATTGTTCTGTGATGCACACTTGAAAGGAGAATAATCCACTGTTGGCCTGATTATCTTCAGGACATCAGTGAAACTGAATTAGGAATATTTGAAGAAAGAAAATTTATACTACAATCAAATGGTTTGAATTTGACGACATATCATCATTTGCAACCAGTACCCCTAAGACTAATTTTAGAGGACATCCCAGTGACTACAGAATTAATGGGAAAAGAAAATGAATATTTGCTTGAAGTTAATTGCTTGCCTCATATATTGCATAATGCAGTAAAGTACAATATACACAAGTTCTCGTTTGGCTTTAAAAGCTGTGTAACAAAAGTTTTCAATTATTTTATCCTCATCCACCAAAGCAATTTCAGATATATGAGAAATATTTCACTTTATCAGTGTTCAAATGAAATGTTGAGGAACATCTCCAAAGTGATAATCATCTCACAGATTAAAAGTAGCCTACGTTTTCTAGCAATATGAAGTTGGTTTTATGCACTATGAAATTGTCATTTTGAAGGTGTTTAAGTATGGTGAAAATGTCTCCACTCTCCAGATCACCAGATTTTAAAAAATATTCCTTTGAATAATCAAATTTTGAAATTTTACAGATATTTTCCTATTAATGGATCAGTTAACACTAAGTTTTAAATTAATTTCATATGTACATTAAAAGATTTTAAAAAAATGTTGGACTACATGAAAACTAAAAAATATCTTTTAAAACAACAAATGAAAGTATATGATAATATAATGATAAAAGTAAGGATAATAATAATAAGTAGGTGAGCAAAAAATATGGAATATGCTAACACATGTTTTTTTCTCAACCCTGAAAAGAAAGCCATTTTCCCCGTGGTTTCTATGACATGCAATGAAAGGTGGTAAAATCTAGACCTGTTTATTTCAAAGAGGCTATGCAGTTTTCTAAGCTTTCAGTTTTACATGTATAATACTTTCTAAATACTACTTTTCTGCAGTTTAATTATTTTTAAAATGGCATTTTAATAATACAATTCATGGACAATATTGAAAAAAGTCAGTGTGTGCTGGTGTTGGCTGGGATAGGGTTAATTTTCTTCACAGTAGCTAGCATGGGGCTATGGTTTGGATTAGTACTGAAAACAGTGCTGATAACACAGAGATGTTTTTGTTACTGCTGAGCAGTGCTTACACAGAGCCAAGGCCTTTTCTGCTCCTCCCCCCCCCCCACCAGCGAGGAGGCTGGGGGGGGGGTGGCAAGGAGTTGGGAGGGGACACAGCTGGGAAAGCTGACCCCAACTGACCCAGGGGATATTCCAGACCATATGACGTCATGCTCAGCATATACAGCTGGGGGATGAAGAAGGAAGGGGGGACATTCGGAGTGATGGTGTTTGTCTTCCCAAGTCACCATTAGGCATGATGGAGCCCTGCTTTCCTGGAGATGGCTGAACACCCGCCTGCCCATGGGAAGTGGGGAATGAATTCCTTGTTTTGCTTTGGTTGTGTGCGCAGCTTTTGCTTTACCTATTAAACTGTCTTTATCTCAATCCATGAGTTTTCTCACTTATACTCTTCCAATCCTCTCCCCCATCCCACCAGGGCAGCGGGGGGGGGAGTGAGTGAGCAGCTGTGTGGTGCTTAGTGGCTGGCTGGGGTTAAACCACAACACAGTGTTAACAAGGATAAATTGCAGATTTACTATGGAGATTAAAAGGACTTTTTGGCATCCCATTAACGCTATCCAATGCAGCAGGCACTCCCAAAGCAGGTAATATATCCAGCATCATATAATTTCCTTCCACCTCTCCATTTATTTGGGGATTGGTTCTGTATGGGGTATGGTTCTAAACTGGTATAAATGTTGACCTGTATCAAGTAATTTTAGATTGAATCTTATGTAGAGAAAGCTTAACCACCTTCTTTAACCAATTTTTTGGGGAGTGGGTGAAGGAGTGTTTCTCTAACATTGTTAGATCAAAAAATACATTAAATACTAGCATGTGTGTGTTAATAATAAAGCATTCAGTGAGGCTCAGAAATCACTAAAATGGTTCTACATGGGACAAGTATGAGGAATGCTGCAGCAGAGTAGATATTTCATTAGTTCAACTGAGCTCCTTATTACGCAAAAAACAACTATTCTAGTTTCAGGGATGTTTAAAGAGAAACATCACTGCATAAGGGATCTCACATAGTGGTGAAGAGAAGGAATTTTGATTAAAAATGCCAAAAAGTAGATAGTTCAATACAAAAACTGACCAGCACTATGTATATGCCATGCTGAGAGCAGAAACTGAGAAAAGATGGACTGTTTGCCATACATGATAAGGTGCTTACTAACAGGCAAGATCTCCATTGAAATCTTTGTGCTGCAGCTGAGCTCAGGAGCAAAACTTTTTTCCAACAGTGCTTTTAATCATGACAGTAATTCTCTTCCTTCTGGCCAGTCCATGATGTTTTCCATGATTCCTGGGCGGTTGGGTTTGCCCAATTGAGCTCATTGCGTGATCAACACTACCCACTTACTCCATGTACCACTGGTTGTGCAATGTGTAGAGGGGATGTCTCCTTTCAACATTCAGTGTAGCATGGGCAGTCATGGTGCCAAGAGGAGATATGTTTCTGTACCAACAGCTTCTGAAGTGGCTCAAACCCCCTCTTATGCTGCTAGTATCTTTTTTTCAGTTGGGGTATATCAGGCTTCTGATCCTTGATATCCCCAGCTCCAAAACCCTAATGGTTGACCTTGGGTTTCTCATGGTGTTTTCTGCTAGAGGCTCCAGGTGAGACCATGCTCCCCAGCTGTAGTGTAGAGTATATTTTGCATAGGTGGTCCTGTCTGGGCAGGCCCAAGAGTTATCGCATGAGCTATTTCCTATCTGATATGCTCAAAGGCTTGTTGTTGCTCAAGGCCCTACACAAAGTAGTTCTTCTTTCAGGTTACTCAATAGACAGGGCTCACAAGCTGACTATAACCTGGAATATACATTCTCCAGAACCCCCCAAGGCCTAGGAAAGCTTGTGTTTCCTTCTTGTTACCTGGTGGAGACATAGTTGCTATCTTGTTGACCACCATGAGGGTGTCCATCCTGCCATTTTATTCCTGAGAACTGAACATCCTGTGCAGGTCCCTTGACCTTGCTTTTCTTTATGGTGAAACCAGTTCTCAGAAGAATCTGAATTACTCTTTTCCCTTCTCAAACACTTCTTCTGCCTTGTTGCCCCACACAATGATGTCATCGATGTATTGTAGATATTCAGGGGCATTAGCCTGTTCCAGTGCAGTTTGGATTATTCCATGACAAATGGTAGGGCTGTGCTTCCACCCCTGGGGCAGCTGTTTTCATGTCTATTGGACACCCCTCCACATGAAAGCAAACTGTGGCCTGCACTCTGCTGTCAAAGGAATTGAGCAAAATGCATTGGCAATGTCAATTGTAGCATAACCCTTGGCTGCCTTTGACTCCAGTTCATACTGGAGCTCTAACATGTCTGGTACAGCAGTACTCAGTGGTGGCATCACTTTGTTCAGACCATGACAGTCTACTGTTAACCTCCACCCTCCATCAGACTTTTGCACTGGCCATGTGGGACTATTAAAATGTGAGTAAGTCTTGCTGACAACTCCTTGGCTCTCCAGCTGATGAATCAGGTCATGGATGGGGCCAGGGACTCTTGGTTTGTGTGATATTGCTGCCAGTGCACCATCCTGGTAGCAATTGGCACCTGCTGTTCTTCAACTCGCAGCAATCCAACAATGAAGGGATCTTCTGAGAGGCTAGACAGAGTAGATGATAGCTGTTTGATCTTCTCTGTGTTCACAGTGGCTACCCCAAAAGCCCATCCATAACCCTTTGGGACTTTGAAGTACCCTATCCTGAGGTAGTATATGCCAAGGATACAAGGGAACCTCTGGGCCAGTCACAATGGGGTGCTTTTCCCACTTGTCCCCTGTTAAGCTCACCTCAGCCTCCAACACAGACAATTCTTGGCATCCCCCTGTCACTCCAAAGATCCAGATGGGTTCTGTGCCCCTATACCCTGATAGTACCAGTGTATACTGTGCCATCAGTCTACAAAAACCTTATATTTCTGTGGGTCTGGTGTGCCAGGCCATCGATCCCACACAGTCCAGTAAATCTGGTCATCCCTTTCCTCCTCCTGGGTGAAGGAAGGGACCCCCTCTTCCTGTTCCTCATCAGAGTATTCAACGTCTGACCCTTGCAGTGCCAGACTGGAAGTCCTCTCACCAGAATCAAGGGAAGTGATTTCAGTTCTTCTGTGTCTGGGAGATCGCTGATTGCTGCCTTGTGTCTCTACAGCAACTACGCTGACAGCCTTCTTGGATAACTCCTTCTTAACAGCTGTCTTCCCTCTTAGTTCACATACACAGGCTTCCAGCTTAAAGACAGGTTCACCATCCCACTTCCTCATGTCCACCCCCTGGTCATGCAGGAAGAACCAGAGTGCACCACAAGGCATGCACCTGGGGCTTCCTTTCCTGCTGACCAGGGCAGGAGAGGACTGATTTCTTGGGGCACCCCTAACAGCCAAGGCACTGCCCCCTAGGGATGAGGAAGTACAGAGACTTTCTTCAAAGTTTTGGAGCCAAGAAGACACTCTCGGCCACAAATAGTGTATCCGTATCCAGGCAATACTTCGCTGCCAAGCTGTTAGAATATGATGCAGGGCCACTTTGAATCACCTTCCTCCACATGGCCCATGTGCACAGGACATCCTCTGGATCTTTGGAGACCTCATCATCTTCTCGATTACTGTAGATGACTTCCAGCACTGCTAATTCTCTCAAGTACTGGATGCCTTCATCTGCAGAAGTCCACTTTCCTGGGGAGTTCACAAGATGCTCCTTGAATGGATATCTTGCCCTCACACTAGAGAGGAGCTGTCTCCAGAGACTGTAAATTGCTGCCTCTTTTTCAATTCCCCAGTTTCTAGCAAGGGATCCCAGTTGTTGGGCTTCCTTACCTTCCAGTTGATGACTGTCAGCCCTGTTAATCCAGCATTGGAGCAGCCACGCAGCAGTCACCTCACCTGGCTGCCAGCTATAATCTTTCTGCATGTTTTAAAGTTCTGATGAGGTCAGGGACCAGGCAGCTTCTGCTTTCTGAGTTCTCTCAGTCCTTCCTCCACTTTCTTTGTCAAAGGCCCAGCTTCTTGAGCAAACCTTTCCTCTTCTTCCTCCTCCTTTACTAATCAGTGATATGGACCCATTGTTCTCCTTGTCCACTGTTTCTTTTTCACTACTGGGGCAATTACTGTGGTTTTTGTTGTTTGGGTCTCTCTCTCAAGCATGGTGTCCTCAGATGCAGTTTGGGTTCTTCACTCAACCACAGTCCTCTGACAGTACTGAACTGTGGCTCGATAGGCACAGGCCAGGCCCCAGTACAGTGCTAGAAGCTGTTGGTTTTCACTGAGGTAGGCAAGGCACCCCTCTATCAGGTGGCATGTCAATTTGCCAGGGTTGGTTGCCTGTTAGTATGTAAAGTCCCAGGTTAGGGGAGGTGATAACCATCCTAGGAATCTGCCCAAATCCCTCCATACACCTTGTCACCCAGGGACCGGTNTCACGGGCAAAAGACAGGCTCAGCTTGGGGAAGAAACAAAATCAATTTAATTTACTACCAATCAAATGAAAAACAAGGATATTAGGAAGCAAAACCAAACAACAGAACACCTCCCCCCACCCCTCCCACCTTCCCGGCTCAGCTCCATTCCCGGTTCTTTCTACCTCCTCCCCCCGGCGGCGCCGGGGAACAGGGGATGGGGGTTGAGTCAGCTCACCACACATCGTCGTTGCCGCTCCTTTCCTCGGGGAAGATTCCTCACTCGTCCCCTGCTCCACTGTGGGGTCCCTCCCACGGGAGACAGTCCTTCACCAACTTCTCCAACGTGGGTCCTTTCTGCGTTCGGCAGTTACTCACAAACTTCGCTGGCGCGGGTCCTTCCCGCGGGCTGCTCTCCAGTCACACACTGCTCCAGCACGGGGTCCTTTCTGATGGAGTCATGGCCATCTTCGGGAGCCTCCGCTCCACCATTCACCTCCCTGGGCTGCAGGGGGACAGCCTGCTGTCTCACCACGGGCTGCAGGGCCGCCGGCCTCCTCAGGTGCCCCTCCTCCCCCTCCTTCTTCACTGACCTCAGTATCTGCAGAGGTGTTCCTCTCACGTTCCCACCCCCACACTGCCGGTTCCCCTTCTTAAATCTGTTCTCCCAGAGCTGCTGCCACCGTCACTGCTGGGATCGGCCTGGGCCAGAGGTGGGTCCAACTTGGAGCCGGGGGAGCTTCTAGCAGGTTCTTACAGGAGCCACCTCTGCAGCCCCCTCTCCCACTACCAGTGTAACCTCACCACACAAACCCATAACACCATAATATACCACCAGTATTAAATATTAGTAATGAGCAACACACATAAGGGTGAACAAGGACCTCGGGAGCCTGCATAGTAAAATGACTCACATCAATGTCAGCTAGGGAGAGGGAGATGTATTCCTTCATCTCCTCCACAAGATAGCTCCCACAGCACAGCAAGGCCATCAATGCCGGGGCAAAGCACATAGCCGTTATTTGTATTAATGTGTTCCCAAGCTCAGCAAAATAAAGAGAGTGCAGCCAACAAACTCAGTGTTCCGGACAGGAGCTTGACACTTAATAACTATATAGCTATAGCTCATTTAGTAAAAAACTGCCATTGTTGAACCCCACGTTGGGTGCCATAAAGGACTGTGTTCTATCACTCCCCTCCTCAGCTGGACAGGGGAGAGAGAATATAAAAAAAGGCTTGTGGGTCAAGATAAGGACAATTTAATAAAGCAAAAGCAAAGGTCATGTGCAAAAGCAAAGGAACAGAAAAGATTTTTTTCTCTACTTCCCACCAGCAGGTGATGTTCGGCCACTTTCTGGGAAGCAGGGCCTCAATACGCATAGTGGTTGCTCCAGAAGACAAGTGTAAATAACAAATGTCCCCCATTCCTCCTCCTTTCTCTTACCTTTTATTGCTGAGCAGATTTCATATGGTAGGGAACATCTTGTTGGTCAGTTTGTGTCAGCTATATCCCCTCCTAAGATCTTGCCCAGCCCCAGCCTGCCGGTGAGGGGGGGAAATGTTTTACAAACAGCCTTGACGCTGTGCAAGCACCGCTCAGCAGTAGCCAAAACCTGGGTGTGTTACCAACACCTGTCTAAATACCAATAGAGAGCACAGCACTATGAGGGCTGCTGTGGGGAAAAGTAACTCCATCTCAGCCAGACTCAATACAATTTTCCATATTATTGAAGTAAAAATGGTTTGGGGTTTGGGTTTTTTTTGGAGAAAGCAACACAATGAGGAAGTGACACTGAGATACTTTGATCAAACCCCACTGGATGTTTGAGGTATCCTGTGTATATGTTGTGTATCAGGGATATGAGGCAGTAAAATCTTCTTCGACTGTTTACAAATGTAATTGGATTGTTAAAGAAAAATGGAGCTAAGCTCTATTAAAAGAAAAAATCAGTGTGTGAAGCTTCTCTTTCATAATGTATTTTTAACTATACTTTAATGTCATCTACAGGTTTAATATGGTTTTTAACATATTCAGAAACTAGATTTAATCTTATAATCCATTTATTTTTCAGGTGGTACAAGTGGTATTAACCAGAATAGAGGATGACCTCTGACTGGTTAATCCTAATTAATACTGAGCAAGAGATTTCTTTGTGACCTTTTTTGATTAATTCAGTACTAAGCTGAACTGTAACTCTTCTGAGGTGTCTTGATCCGACTGCATGGACAAAGATGGGTACAGTGTAACCCAGGTTTTGGACCAGTTTGAAGAGTTTCAATGGTACCTATGTAGTGAATTGAGTTGAAGTGGTAACAGCATGGCAGGACGAAGTAATGTTTCCAGAGGGACATATTTAGTAGAAAATGGTATCATTAACCTCTATGTGACAGATTATTAAAATTCCTGTCCTACCCCCTGCCCTCCACTACTATTAAGGGTATGTTAAACCAACACCTCAGATGTTTTAAACCTCCTGCATGACAAGGGTAATTCAAAAAGACCTCAGAAGTAGAAAAAGGATAGGTTGAATTTGCAATTCTGGCTTGTATTACTCCTGAGATGGACAGAAGCCCAAAGGGCGGTTTAAATGTAAAGTGTGGTTTATGCCTTCTTTACTGATTTAGAGCAGGACAGAACAGCTGAAAGGAATAGTACAACTCAAGCCAATGACAGTAACATGCCTACTCCATTTATCTTCATTCTGTCCATGGGAAGGGGTAGGCAGCAGTCGGTGGAGCCCCATAACAATAGATTTACCTGTCATGTCACTGCTTCCTGTTAACTGTTCTTTAGATGCAATCAACCTACCGTGATAAATTTCTACCCTATTGCATTATTCACGTGGGGATCACAGACCACCACTGTATAATTAGAGGAAATCAGTGCTGAAGGTGCTCTCAGCCCAATCTCTGTAATTCACCAGCAAAACAAACAAACAAACCCCCAAACCAAATAAAAACTCAAAGACAGGACTCTGAACTTACTTTGGTTTTCTTTGAAAGATAAGTTTCTGCAGGGTTTTAAATGATCAGTTATAGGTTATCCTTTAGATTCATGTTCACAATCCAGTAAAATGAGATGTTTAAATATTTTCCTCTACTGGCCAATAAATGTCACAATTAGAATTATGTGAATTCTGTTCAGCACCAGTTATTTTTTTGCTGAGAAATGGTTCTTTGCCCTCACTAGGAATATTGTGCAATTATCCAAATATCATAAAAATTTAATCTGGTAGTCATAAATTTCTTCCTCCCCTCAAAAAAGAGGGCTGATCTGAAAAATACTGCTCCTTTTGCATTAGTAAAAACTAGGTATTTATAATTTGAGACAACAGAGTTGTGTCTCAAAACAGGTTTTTAAAGCATTCTTTTAGGGAAAAAAAACGTTTGCAGTAAAACTTGTATGTTTCTATTGAAAACTCAAGATGCCAAAACTCACTTTTGTTTTTAAGCATTTTTTAAATTAATTAATTAAATAAATAATTCTGCAAGTGAAATAGAATTGTTGTTTCTTTAATGTAACTTTGTTGTGTTCAGGTTTTCAAAAGAAGTTTTCCACTTGGTGACATTCCTAACTATGCTTTTATAGCAGAGAGTCTTTTCCTGTAAGTACATAGGTGGTAAATGTTGCAGAAAAACTAGCTTCTTATTGAGTCTAGTTCTTCGCTGGACACAAATGAACTTAGTTAGACCTTTAAAATGACAATAAAGGTAATGTACACTTCCAAATTTGGAAAATATACCTAGATATTTAACTCCTGCTGAAATTGATAGGAATTAGATGAGTACGTAACCTTCAGCGCTTGCCATTTCAATCAATAAGCCAGAAAATGTTGTGACCTTTACAGTGATCTGGTCAGCAACTTAGATATTCATATTCTAAGGCTGCAGGTGGCCATTGAGTGAGAAGCTGCTATTTCCCACTACTTTACCTTGATTTTAATGCAGCCTCTTTTCCCCATTTCAGTTTAATCTGTAACAGCTACAGCAATAATTACTCATACACAGCTTTACCAAAGGAGTGGAGAAAGTGCACTAAGTCCTTTGAAGTGGGTTGGAGAGCATTAAGCAGTGCCTTCTCCATAGGCATAGTAACTAGTCAGAGTCTTTTGAACCTTTGAGCTGAACTGAAATCAGTTATTTATATGCTTTGTTCCAGTTTCTTTAGCCTTCTAACTTTAAAGAAGAAGATTAATATATTTATTTAACGGTAGAGTATTAGGTCCAAACCTTTTGCAACATGTACTCATGCTGAACTTGAAGAGATATTTTTAGTTTGGCTTTGTAAGCACTAAAAAGAAAACAACTGCAGCAGCTACCAGTTAAGAATTAGAATCTGAGCCAAATAAGAATCAATTATTTAAAACTCCTGGTACATTCCTTCGGCCAGTAAATAAAAACCCAAACAAATTATATGGGTATGCCAATCAGAAATACATACTGGGTGGGTAGAGAGGGAAAGAGGTGATGAGAGAGGGAGTTCTGCAGTATTTATTTTCTTCTGCAAATGTTTAACTTGTAACAAATAGGGGGTATATCCCCTAACCTACAGTTTCCCATGAATATCTTCTATTTACATTTCTGTTAATTCCCTTCTTCATTCAACCAGAAATTAAAAACATAATCCCTTGCTAAATTTATTGTGGAAAACCACAAAGCATTAAAAAACACTAATAATTTAAGTCAAAGAGAAGTTTTTAAAGGTGGGATTAGACCCCTTAACTAGACATCTGAGAATGAAAAACACAACTGTCAAGATGTCTCCTGGCTTGCATTACAAGAACCTTAATCCATTTACTCACTAGTGTGATGTCCCGCTAGCAGGAAGCAAGCACACACTAATTACATGCTCCAGTTCTTTATTTAAATGCTTAACATTGCATCCCCAAAGAGAAAGGTGTCCAGTGCAAATTGTTCTTGAGGAAATTACTTGTATTTTTAAGCTTTGGTTGTAATCGAAGTGTAGCAGTTGTTAGCAAATTAGTGGTTATGATTACAGTAAATGGAAAACAGAGAAGCAATTATGGCTACAAATTATTTCAAAAGTATTAGAAAAACAAGATAAGCTACTATGTTACTAATGGCAACTGGACAAAACTAAGAGCTGTAAACCTATAAAGCAAGACTAAAAAGCAACGATTTAGCATCAAAGGAGGAAATTTTACAGGAAGACGTAATGTTTCCAGGTTCCAGTTGAAGCCTATATTCCCTGAACAGCAGTTACGT
>VYZV01003835.1:0-39286 GCA_013401275.1 Pandion haliaetus | reverse complement strand
TTAATCTAAAATTAGGCCACTAATGGAGTGGGATGAGAATAGGGCAGAGGGACAGACACAGCAGCTCTAAGGAATACTATTTTCCCTTTCCGATTAAAAATATTCATTAAGAATTGAAGAAAACCTACATCTTTACATGGGTTTTTTTACCATTTTCTTATGACAACTGATATGCAGTAAGAAATCTTTCCAAAATACTGATCTCTTACATTTGGTAGCAGTAATTAATAAAATGGCAACATTAAAATCTTGTTGGATACTTTTTGCCCAGGCTTTGCAAAATGTCCATATGGTTGGTGTATTTGTAAATAATGCTAGGAAAGAAATAAAATGTGAAAATGAATGCATTGAATTGTTATGCTCATTTCCTTTTCAATAAATATGCAGGGATCTTCTTTTATCCCTTGAGACCAGATGTACCACATGTACTGAGATTCTGCAAAGTATCAATATGCACAAACACCACAAAAGGAATCTGGGGTATTCAGTTCATTCCTGACAAGTAGGTTTAATGAGGAACGGATAAATATGTATGTAAAAAGCAAGACTGGATTGAAAGTTAACTCTTATGGACATGATCAATGTTTAAAACAGTACTGATGTTCAACACACTGAAGAAATTCTTCCAGAGAAAATTTCTTTGGGGAAAAAAAAGGTTAAAAAATTTTTTTTTAATAAACCAGGCCTACTGAGAGACAAGCTAAAGTTATTCACTCAGTATTTCCAGGTAAAGGTTAAGAGATTTTTGATCATTTAGCCAGCAGGTGTCTGTATTTTCTTCACCAAGCTGAAGTTGCAAGACAAGTTGCAGTTGCAAAACATCTTGTCCCAGACTTCACAGTTCTCAGCTTCTCCCCAGTCTGCTGATTCCTCAGTGCTTAAGAAAACAGACTGCAAAAAATACATTAAATGTATGCAAACTACAGCAGTGATCTACTGCACACAACTATACACACATCGGTCATGTGGAACAGTTTGCTCTGCACAATTCACCATGATTCTGACATGGTTTTTTATTGAATTAGATTTTACTGAGATCCAATGGGAGTACATCTGCAATAAAAACTGTAACTGTCCTGCACAGACTCTGTTACGTTCCATGCCATCTATATGAAGCCACAGTCGTATGATATTTTTTTTATCCTGTCTGGGTCCTCCAAACTGCACCAGGGATTAATCTCCTCTTTTGCATTAGAAAAATCCTGCTCATTGATATAAACAGATGAACACTGTATTTTTAACTCTACATGGTGTCTTTGAAAATATGACTAACAATATTCTGCTGTTCTCCACAGGATCATTTTGGTAGGTCTCTTAGCTGACAAAAAAATGTATAACAAGGACAAACCAAACACTTAACTGAAAAAAATAACACCCACAAAACTATCCATATTGTGTCAAGTAGGCAACACCCTTAGTTTTACTTCATAATATCAATTAATAACAACAATAAACTCATACAAAAAGGGATACATTTATTCTGTCAAAGCAGTTTGTGTCCCTATCAAACAATTCTAAGAAAAAGTCAGAAAGAAAGGATATTGAAGAATTAAAAAATACATAAATGCTGAATCTTATCCAAGATGCATAAGCTAACCTGCATGTTAATTATATCCTGACTAAAGCTGATGAAACTTTTCACACAAAACTCTTCTCTGTCAATGTTCAGCAGATCCAGTGTCTCCAAAATATTCGGTCATTGCCTGACAGGTTTTCTTTGTCTTGGAAAGCAATTAAATCCCCAACTGAAAAACAGCCATTCTTAATCACTTCAAAATGTATCCCCTTGATTTTTTTTGTGTGTGTGATTGCTTTATTTCACTTTTAGTAATTACATTTGAAAATTGAAATCAGAATGAAGTACTTTAAATGCTCTCCAAGTGAAATACTTCTTCAAGGAGCCAAATAAACTTGATTTTATTTCCCCCATCAATTAAGCACTGGAACATTTTTATCTTTTCAGATATTGACAGTTAGTGTGAACTATTTGAATTACTGATAAAGAAACAAATTAATGGTGTCACCCTCTGTAGATAGTCCACCAGAAAATGAATTATTAATATGAAATTCTGATCCTGCTGGAATCCATGGAAATCATGTCATCAACAGACTACAACAGAACCAAGAGTTTATCCTGAGTATTAGCAAGATTGGGACAAAAGTTTTAAGCAAATCTCAGCTGCCTGGATGAGCTAAATCAGTATCTTTGTGTTATTAATAACTCAATAATAATATCAAAAACTCTCCCACAACTACGAGCCAGCCCAGTGGAATTCCATTTTATTGTTTTGGCCTTGCTTACTGGGAATTGTTGAAAATTACTTTGAAATTTGTCACTGTATGACTTAAGTTATTTTTGCTTGCAATATTATATTCTGTAATATCATGAATGTTTGATGGATGCTTTTAGAATCATCAGTCATAAATCCAGCCGACAAATTCCAGAGGACCTAATCGGTTGCTATATCATGACATTTTACATCTAGTAATACCTGAAATCCTGCAGGTTTTTTAGGTCTGGGTAGGCAACCTTGTTCACTGTGGTGGCACTATGTACATGCTTAGAGATAAACACAGGATCTTTGCAGGACTGAAGGCCTTTGGAATTGCTCTCCAAATCCCATATTTATTAGTGGGTCATATCCATTTTCTGTGCTAAGGTACATACAGTGGATAAATGTTTAGAAGTCATTTCAGCTATGATACTTTTCTGAGAGTCTCTGTTGTTCCTTTGGAAAGGAACATACGAGCTCTAAGGCTGGGAATAGGAAATCTCTGCAAAAATGAATCCCCAGGTTCTGTCCCCTTCAGTTTTTTTCTGACACACTGAGATTTCTAAGAAGTACTAAGGATTGCCAAGGCCACAATAGCATTCTAGAGAGGATTTTTCAGGCAGCAATTTGCTTCAGAAGATTGTTTTCACTGGAAACAATAAATTGTTGTGGCTTAACTGATTTATTTAATAATTTCTGGGATAAAACTCCCATGGTACTGCTTTCTGAACCACAAGACTGCTGTTATTTGTCTCTGAGTTAAGTGTTGCATATTGAAAACTGCTATTTAGAAACTTGAGTCTTAAAGAATCTGCTCATCTTCTTCACTTACCATCTCTTGGGATCATGTTACTTGCATGAGGGTTGTCACTGAAAAAAGCTTCTAGTCCTCTGGGTTGCAAAGACAGACTTGAAAATAAGAATACACTTCATATTATTCTTGGGATTAATGTTAAATATAATTTTGGGGTTTTAATGTTAAAATTAATTTTGACTTCAAGTGGAGCAGGAATTGGTACCAGTTACAAGGAAAATAAAAGCTGTAGACCTCCACTTTGGAGATGACAGTTCTGGGAAGTTCCCTATGTGTGTGTCCTCTATTCTTACCCACTGGTGCAGCAATGAAAGGGCCTTTCTAAGCCCTTTCAACAGTACTCCAGAAGAAGCTCTTTTTTTCACATAGGTTAAAATTAGCACTAAATTCCACTCAGTTATGAAGTGTTGTGTTCAAAGTGAAAATACTTCTTCAAAGCATATCTTGCAACTGAGAAGAGCTGAGATGCTATTTTGACAGGTTTGGGGATTTAAATCAGAAGGGTTGCATCTCCAGTTGTGGAACTGAGAAGTCTTAAACTTGGTCTTCAACAATCAGTCATAACAGATTTAGAAAATCTATGCAATTTATCAGTAGTAAATACAATTATACAGTTATGTTTAAAATTGTACATTAAGCAACATACAACGCCATCCTGCTGAGAACAGGTAGCGGCTGCTCAAGGACAGAAGAAAGTATAAATTTCCAAACACAGACATATTGCTACATTGCATAGGATGCAAATGGGAAATATAACAATACACAATGTAATATTGTGCTTGGGATGCTTTATGTCTCTGACAACTGGGTAGTCCACAATTCATATGTTCCAAATTCTGCACTTAGCAATATCAGTAACTATTTTTTCCTATGCTTTTGACTTCCACCCTGATTAAAACACAACTGTAATAATGTAGTCCAGAACTACTTTCTAGGGCAACTGAGGGGGCAGCAGCCTCTGTATTTAACACTGACTGGTATCACCAATGCTCTCGTGCCACAGCTGTGAGGCCACACAGCCTCCTCCGATGCCTTGTCTTCTCTTGAGTAACTGAGGGCAAAATTCACCTCTTCTAGAAAATGGATATGACCCATAGAAGCCATAAGCAGAAAGCGGATCAACAGTCTGAAGCAAGTTCATCCCAAGCCAAGGAATGGACAGAGCTGTTACAACTATGGGATACGTTCCTATAGTTATGACTGCGTTGTGAACCCACTTTTACTTGCTTGCTGTCTTGTAACAGTGTTATGGGTTTGTGTGGCGCGGTTTTCCTTGGTGGCAGGGGAGGGGGGCTGCAGAGGCGGCCCCTTTAAGAAGTTGCTGGAAGAATTCGCTGCCCCAAAATGTCGGACCTGCACGCCAAAATGTCGGACCCGCCTCTAGGCGGGGAGTGACGGTGGTAACGCCTCTGGGAAACATATTTAAGAAGGGGAACTGGTAGTGTGGGGTTGGGAAACCTGAGAGGAATGTCGCTGCCGACACTGGAATCATGGAAGTGGAGGGGGAGGAGGAGGCGCCTGAGGAGGCTGATGGCCCTGCAGCCCATGGGGGTGAACGGTGGAGTGGAGGCTCCCGAAGGTGGCCGTAACCCCATGGTAAAAACCGCGCTGAAGCAGTGTGAGACGGGAGAGCAGCCCGCGGAAAGGACCCGCGCCAGGGAAGTTTGTGAGGAACTGCAGCCCGCGGAAAGGAACCACGTTGGAGCAGGGAACGAGAGAGGAATCTTCCCCCTGAGGAAAGAAGCGGCAACGACGATGTGTGGCGAGCTGACTCAACCCCCATCCCCGATTCCCCTGCGCCGCCGGGGGGAGGAGGTAGACAGCATCGGTAGTGAACTGAGCCGGGAAGGCGGGAGGGGTGGGGGGAGGTTGTTCTGATGTTTGGTTTCCCTTCCTAATACCCTTGTGTTTTGTTTCTGGTTTGATTTGTAGTAAATTAAATTGATTTTGTTTCTTCCCCAAGTTGAGCCTGTCTTTTGCCCGTGACCATAAGTGGGGAGTGATCCCTCCCAGTCCTTGTCTCGACCCACAAGCCTGCCTTTGTATTTTCTCCTCATCCCAACGTAGCCAGGCAAGGGGGTGGGGGGTGAGTGAGCGGCTTCGTGGTGCTTTGTTACCGACTGAGCTGACCTGAAACCACGACAAACAGTTACCTGAAAAACCCTAATAGGACAGGTACAACAGCTTTAGTCCCGATCCCTTTCCCTGGTCACTCATAATAAGTGCTAAACTTGCATTTCAAGCTGACGTGCCTTCTCTGTGTTTCTGGGACGTTTCTGTGTCTGGAGTCCCTGCTCACAGCCCACCTGTTCTGGGCTCCAGTGGCAAGGACAGGTACCTGATGAGTTTGTAGTAGCTTAAAGGTATCCCTAGGGACAGGTACTAGCTAAATCTCTTCACATCAAAGATTTCTAACACAGCTATTGATTCTTTTGAATACCATAAGACCTGGTGAAAAACATTTAAACAATTTATATAATTCTTTGGCATCTGGTTGGATGTCCAGATCTCTTCCCTATATTTGGGGGTTTTTCTCCAAATGTATGTAGTTTGAGTATTTGCTGTCTTATTTGTCTTGCAACCAACAACCAGTACTGTCTTGCAAAAAGTATTTCATACCACAGAAAGCCAGCTGAGATTTTTTCATAGATTTTAAGTGATCAGGCTCGTCAGTTGATCAAAATCCTCTCTAGGTGATTCAGCACACAGTCTTGTTCCTGAAGTACCTGTCAACATTCTTGATCTTCATTTGGAAATATATGGTATTTCCGGATAGCAGTATTCAATTTGCTGGAGCTTTGAATTGGCTGCTCACTACCCCACCCATAACCCAGACCATTTCCTTGCTATCTTCAAAGACAAGACCGCAAAAAATGTTAAAAATTGGTTGTGCAACTGGAGGGGAATTTTTTGGTGTAAACCAGAGAGGGTTACCCATTGAAACTAAATTAGCTCTTTTTTTAATGGAAAGTAGAATTTGTTCAAAATGAAAGAAGACAAAAAGGAGAAAAATATGAAAAAGTATGTGAAACAGTCAAACACAAGTCCCTGTTCTAAACAAGGGGGTTGAATATAATTTTCAACCAGGAGATGTAAAACTGTTTTCATGGAAAACATTCAAAAACTTCATTCTGAAGCAAACAAGAAAATGTTGGAAAACTTGAAAATCCTCAGAAGGCAGGAAATTTCTTCCTATCTATCTTTAATATGGAAAAGGATAAGAGCACTGGCTCATAAAATCAAACTGGAATTTGCAAGCTATACAAATCCTACAAATTGATGTAATGGATTTTGATAATGCTGAATCATAATCATAACATGCCCACATTATAGCAGCAAAAAGAACTATAAATATTAAAAAAAACCCCCATGAATAAAATTTAGCTATTTAGACTCCAGATGCCAAAATTATAACACCAGGAGGCAGGTGCAACAGGAAGTAGAGTTTGTATGGAAAAGATGGAGATGAATTACCATTTTTGTTAAACAATATATCATCACTGATGCTTGTATAGCATGTTAAATGCTATGGTTTTGTTTGTTTCAACTGATTTCATTCTTGCACATTAGCAGAATTTACTTACCTGTTGATCTTTTTCTTTGTCATTTCCTAATATAGAGGAAATTATTATTATACTGTCACCTAGCCAGATTACAGCTATTATGTATGACAATATGTGTTTTTATTGATATTCATTTGGGTTATAGAAGACAAGGAGCTGGCAAGCTGGAGAACAAAGAGAACCAAAAGATGGGAGCATCTTGTCATCTGTACCTACAAAAGTATTTTTGCAGCCATCTACTCCATGATGCGGGAAACGCGAAGGGGACTGAGTGCCCAGGTAACAGTGCAGGCTTTGGAATAGGCTGTGAAAGTAAGCTGGTGTCCCTTGGTATTTTGATGCTATCTGTGATGAAACTCATGATCTCGTCTTGTCATCATCTTCAGTATCTGTTAGCTCGGTTAAACCTAGCTGAGATGCTATAATCCCATAACTCAGCTGCAGTACACTTTAGCAAGGTGCTTCATGAAGTCGCCTTTGCCAGATTTGTTTTCTCTGTCTTTTAAATTTGATCCTACTGCCACTATAGTCACAGTTACTTTCCTCTTCTCCTGCTGCTCCTTACATACATTTCTTGTTTTAGTTTTAGATGTAATGTGTTGCTTCGCTGAAACAATTGCCCCTTGTGAAAAAAATCAATATGGTACTTGTGGGATTCGGATGACACATGTCAGGAATCCTCTTTTGTGTCTTGTCTCCCTCTTGCATAAATAGATCTTGGGCAGATTTTCAGAAGTGGTGAACTAACTGACTTAGACATTCAAGACACAATTTCAAAAATCATGTATGCATTTTTGAGCCCAAGTCAAACCGAAGGTGGGATAAATTTCTGTGCATAGACCAATGCATGAAGGCATCCTGATCTCCTAAGGAACATGTACAGAACAGCCATCTATTTGATGACAGAGTAGTAAAGGACTACAGGCATTAGCTTTAAATTAGTTCAGGTACCAATAAAGTTACGGTCATAGGCCCATTTGCCTTGCTGCTTGGCTTCTGAAACTGCACCTTAGATGCTTTTGAAAATTTTACCTGAAGTGAAATATTCTATATTTCACATGTGGAATTGACACTTCCACCTGGAAAATGTCTTGTAGCAGTTCTTCCTGAAGCAAAGGGGTGAGTTGAACAGGCGTATGGCAGCTCTCCAAGCTATTCTGATGGTAGTGTTGGTTTTCATATGATTCTTTTGAACACTTAATACCTTCCTGCCTTATGACTGTAAATAATGCACTCATCTGGGGAATGACAAGTCGTGACAAGGCTAGTGACAGGTTGAATCAAAAGAGAAAAAGGTCATCTCTACAACATTAAGATTCAGCTGCAAATATTGTAATTGCCTCAGTACAAAGGGATCTCTGACTACCATATTTATCCTTCTTTTTCATGGGATGCACAGGACCTCATTTACCGCCATAGCAACAGAAGGATTACAAAGCCTTCATTCAGGAGAGTTATGGAAAGGATTCCCCTTCTCATGTTCAGTCCCTCTCAAGCCATTTATTTGGATTTCACTAAAGGAGTTCAGCAACAGAGGAAACACAATCTACTGGGTTGAACACTGGCTTGGGACCTATTGGCACCTAACTTGGGAACTGTTCCTAATTTTGCCGTTAACTGCTGTGTGATGTTAAATTGTTTTCTTTCTCCACGACTTAAATTATCCTTCTGTATGACACAGATAACACTCTCAGGCATGCAAAAAACAAGTGCTGAAAAAGAACTAACTGCTTTTTTTCATCTTATTCAAGGAAAGAAAGGAGGTAACAAAGTTTATCTGAGTAAGAACTCTTAATAATTTAAAATACTGTGAGCTATTTCATTGTATCATTTAGGCAGAAACCACTGGCATTTCTGAGGCTGTGACAAAAGCCTAGAAATGCTGGTGGTATTTCAGAGCACCATACCATTTCCTAAGCATATTGACTGTTTTTTACTAGGCTATTAGATGTCACTTCTGGTATGCAGCAGAGAGTGAACCCATTCAACAGTCCTGAATAAGTGAGTTCATGATATATGGTATTTAAATAAGGCAATCTAAGTTCCTGATTAATCATCCATTAGCAGTAAGTCATCATTATACAATCTGTTTCTGAAGATATTGAAACACAGTATTAAGCAATTATTATTATGCACTCCTTCCTCGATGTTTTATGAGTGTGTTCCAATGTTTTATGACACTGCGTCACCATTTACACATACACATTAAAGCTGTCATGTTAAACACTTAATTCCTAATTATCATTAAGGTATTAGAAGAACAGCCTGGCCAAATATTAATTTCCCTGTGAAATCCTTGGGTCTGAGAAATTTTAAGCAAGAACTTTGTTTCTCCTCTCTTAATCATCAAACCCTAAACAAAAGATACTGATTTTCATCCAAACCTTCTTCAGCTACTGCAAAATCCCCATGGAGTGCTCCAGTGTGGCCCTCACTCAACAAAAAGTTTCCACTAAAAGTCACCTATGAGAGTTTGGGCTGAGTGAAGGCTGAGCAAAGACCTCAGGGCTTGTCCCAGAGGATTTAGTACTCCTGTGTAACACACAAGTTTTGTTGTGCATAGCTTTATATTGTTAAACCTGAATAATTCAGCCATCTGTGCTAAATAATTAATCTGGGGGAATTAGCATTTCAGAGATGTCTTGTATAAAAAATTTTCAAGTCTAGTGTGCTATTATGTTTAACTTTCATCACATAAAATTACTTGCTTGAATTTATATCCATGCTTTTGTACTTTACAGTCCAATTCTCACACAATCCAAATAATAGAATGGCCCACAGTCCTACACTCCTCGTTTTGATATCTGATAAAATGCACTATCGATGAACTTTCCCTCTCAGGTTCTGCAGGGTCCAATGTGTATTTTTTCTTTCATGACAGCACTTACAAATGACTTCAGCTAAGGACTTTAATTACTACATGAACACCAATTAATTAATGAATCTTTGAAGCAACTTTGGGGCACAGGAATGAATTATGGATAAGTGAAGACACAGAAGAATTTTGATTTGCTATATTTCAATAGCAACTGAGAAGCGGAATGAAGAACAGCACTGTCTGCATCAAGACTCCTAGTTGTCTTTGCAACTCATTCAAATACATTTTCTCTGTTTCTAATATGAATACTAACACTTTCCCTGTTCCTTCCACTTCATGATTTACCACTATTGTCCATGCAGTATTGAAATCTTTCCTGTAAGGTAAGTCTTTGCCTGAAAAGACTCTCAAAGGCAGCAGTTCCCAATTGTATGTAAGCACATTCCAGCTGGGCTTCCTGAAACTCATCCCAGTGATCATCTCTTTCATGATAAATTCATAACAAAATATTAACAGGCATGCCAGGCCTGATTCTCCTACAAAGAGCCCTTCCCACCACTTCAGCAATGTAAAACTGTTTGAAAGGGGCTGCAAACGCCATTTACATCCTTCATTTACATTGCTAAAGTGCAGTTGGGGGGGGACAAATGAGAGTAAGGCTAACTAGGTATGGAATAAAAATACACTTTTCATTGGACTCTGACAAGATAACTGCTTGAAAATCTGCAAGAGTAACACTTTGAGTGACCTTGGTGGTAGAAATGACAAGCTTTCTGAGAGAATTCTGTGCAGGTCTGGATTTCATTTCATTAGCTGGCTTATGCTTCATGCCTATTTAGTAACCCTTTGGCAGTACAATCAATGGCTTTTACACCTTTCAGTCTTTGTTGATGCTAGCTGGAGTTTCCCTAAGAGCCTATATTCTTTCTAAGCTATTTTTTGTGTGAATCCACTTCCATACTCCCTCTGAAGTTTCCATGGTGGAAGGCTGAAACTGATTTGAGAGATGCTTCCTTTACCAGTGTAGTGATAAATGCCCATAGAAAGTTTGCAAACAGCAGACATGGGTACTTGCTACCACATTTATAATTATTCTAATTAAAATAATAAGCAACACATTTCAGTCAATTTTCAATCTATTTTCCCTAAATTTGAGAGTCGAGGAATCTATGAAAAATGTAGTCATCTATATAGCAAAAAGGTACATTTTAGTAACATAAGAATAATTAAACAAATACACTGAAAAAAATACTGAATTGCCCTTTCACATCCATTTAGGCTGTGGAGCCAAGGAAGCTGTTGCACACAAGCACTTTTGCCAGTGCAGTGCAGTGTAGTCCATATGCATGTATTTAAATCCTTATTTAGACAAGCAATCAATGCTCTAAAATATCTGGGTAAAACTAGTTGCTTAAAATTATCACAGTTAAATTCAGGACACCTACTCTGGTTAACGGTTAAATTCTGTCTGTTTTCTGACAAAAAATAAATGTTCTTAAAACAACAACAAAAAAAATCAGGCCAAAGCCATTCAAAATTAACTCAATTACCAATCAACTTATCAGCTTCTCTTCATCTTCTTGGTGTTGAGGAACAGCACAATTTAGCTTTGGGGATTGAGACTCCAACCATATTAGAGCCATATTTGGCCTACTGAAGTGAAGGCCTCAGAATTAGTCCAACTGAAATAGTGAAGCATTTAACCAGATTCTGAGGTTCATATTCTGCTTTATTCCATGTCCAGATGATTGTGCAGCAGGCATCCGCTATATGAATATGATCTGAAACAAAGAGAGGGGGGAACAAGCCAACATTTTGTTCTTTGCTTCATTTTGAACTTTCCACAGACCTTTGGAGACATCTAAATCCACCACAAATCCAGGGCTCTGGGTGTTTTGAAGTCATTAATCTGCAGAGAGCCTGCATCATTCCTCCTTCCCTACCAGAATCACAGGAAAAAACAGAAGAGTCGAGCTACTTTGTGAATCTGTTTGCTTGGTTCCTCTGAAAGTTTTCCAGGAAAATGCTGGCATTCAAACTGCCAACAGGTTGGATGAGAGGCTAATAAAGAGACGCTTGGTCCCTGTGCATGCGGGGCCTGGTGGGATTCAACAGCATCATCACAGACTCCAGAGGTGCAGGGAGAACCCTTGGGGAATTAATCTAAACAGAACTACATGTTTCATCTGTTTCTCTTCCAGGCTCCTACCTAGGAATAAATAGCAGAAAAGCATGAGATTTAGACCATTACTCTTTCAAAATTTTCTTGCAAATAGGCATCAGTGTATTCAGTAGTGAGCTTTTGAAAACAGAATCATTGCTCATCTGATGCTGTATGTGTGATTTGCAAAAACCAGGCATCTGATTTAGACAAAAACTAAATTTTCTAGTTGGGCTGTCTGAGATTGTAAGAATGGTTTATCAAATCTCATACTAATTCACAATAATACTGTGTAATTAGAATTTTTAAATCTTATCTTTCTAAAGGCTGTTGCATATAGACTCTCAGATTTACCTTTGTGATTTTCAAGTGTTGCTGTCACCAACTGCCCACCCTGTCTGAGTCTAACATATTAACAAAAATCATAGAACTGTACAATGGTTTGGGTTGGAAGGGACCTTTAAAGGTCATCTGGTCCAACCCCCCAGCCAAGGCCAGGGACATCTTCAAGTAGATCACGTTGCTCAGACCTCTGTCCAACCTGACATTGAACACTTCCAGGGATGGGGCATCCACAGCCTCTCTGGGCAACCTGTTCCAGCGCCTTACCACCCTCACAGTGAAGAACTTCTTCCTTATGTCTCATCTAAATCTACCCTCTCTCAGTTTAAAGCCATTACCCCTTGTCCTATCACTACATGCCCTTGTAAAAAGTCCCTCTCCAGCTTTCTTGTAGGCCCCCTTTAGGTACTGGAAGGCTGCTAGAAGGTGTCCCCGGAGCCTTCTCTTCTCCAGGATGAACAACCCTGACTCTCTCAGCTTGTCTTCATAGGAGACGTGCTCCAGCCCTCTGATCGTCTTCATGGCCCTCCTCTGGACTCACTCCAACAGGTCCATGTCTTTCCTGTGCTGAGGACCCCAGAGCTGGATGCAGTACTGCAGGTGGGGTCTCATAAGAGTGGAGTAGAGGGGCAGAATCACCTCCCTCAACCTGCTGGCCATGCTTCTTTTGATGCAGCCCAGGGTAAGGTTGGCTTTTCTGAAGCCAAATTATGCTCAAATGCAGCACAATTAGGAGCAGTAAGCACCATTGGATGGGGCTTTGAGGGGGCTGAGATGGTTTTAAAAGTCCTAGGTCAGTCTCTAAATGGTAATAAACTTTAGAGGTCTACCTGTTCTGCGTGCTGCTGAGCATGCCTAGGAGATTTGCCATTCGGATCACATATGTCACTAAACTTTATGGCTGTCCTGTTTCAGATGCCTGTACGGGGGTCGACTTGAATAATGATTCCAATCTCAAATCTTGGTATCTAAATTTCTCCTCAGTCCATCCTAAGCAGAATAGTAGGCAATTTCTATGTGGACTTGATTTTCACATCAGCTAAAGAATTATGATTCTCAGCATCCATCTTTAAAATAAATAAATTATCTAATGTGTAGCTGCTGAACAAAGAATAAACCATCAGATAATTTCAATGTTTTGGATACAAAATCGTTTTTATTTGCAGGTGTAAAGGTGAAGGTACTACTTTTTTGTTGCAGTCATACAGGGGGGGTTAAAACACATCACAGAGTATGTTCTAGTTATTTTGTTTCAAAAATTCAGACCATAGTCGGAGAACAGTAACACTATGTACTGGGCCTGGCTGAGATGGAGTTAATTTTCTTCATAGCAGCCTGAATGGTGCTGTGTTTTGGATTTGTGATTAAAAGAGTGTTGGTAACACAACAGTGTTTTGGCTATTGCTGAGCAGCACTCGCACAGCGTCAAGACTTTCTCTTTCTCTCACTCTGCCCCAGCAGTGAAGATGCTGAGGGTGGGCAAGAAGCTGGGAGAGGACACAGCCGGGACAGCTGACCCCAGCTGACTAAAGGGATATTCCATGATACATAACGCCCAGCAATAAACACTGAGGGGAGGGGGCTTTGTGGGAGGTAGCCATTGCTTGGAGACTGGGCATTGGCCTGCTAGTGGGAGGTGGGGAGTGATCGCTTTTGCATCACTTGGGTTTTGTTTCTTTGTTTGCCTTTTTCCTCTTTCTGTCACGTATTAAACTTATTATCTTAACCCACGAGTTTTCTTGCTTTTGCTCTCCCTATTCTCTCCCCTGTCTGGTTAGGGGTGGGGAGTGAGCAAGCGGCTGAGTGGGGCTTAGCTGCTGGCCAGGGTGAGCCCACCACACACCATCAGGTTATCAGAATCTCACACTGCTACAGACACAAACAACTGATTCCTGAAGACAAAAGATAGGAAAAAAACCATGAAATATAGCAATGGGTCAAAATGACAACCTATCTTTTCTATGTCATCTAAAGGTGTGAGTATATATGAGCAGGACCTGAAACATATGAATCCAAGTAGTAAGATTAAATAATACCAAGACATATGAAGATTAACAATACATAGACCAGAATAACAAAATCGTAATAGGAACAAAGAATTGATGTGTTTCATCAAGAAGCACTGCGTTGACCTACTGAAAGAAAAGCAAACATTGGTGACAAGTAACTTTTAGTCACTAAGCCTAGAAAGCAGCAGGTTGTAAATGTCCTGTATTACTGAGGTATAGAAGGTAATGTTGCGAGGTCTGCACATGTCCTTCTCCCCCATCCTGCTTTTTTCTGAAGGATGCTGGAGTCTCTGCTAGAACAGATCAATCTATGAGCACTTTGCAGAAAGTGATGTGCAGGGGGACTCAGATACAAAGTAAACATCTGTCCAAATTTTTAATGTAATGGCTTGTTCAATAAAAGCTTGTTCAGCCAAACCCCTTTCATGGGAGGTGACCACCTTAGTCTGAACACCACATTTTTTATCCTATTGTAATCTTTCGAAATGGCAGTAAGTGTCATTAAAAATAATTTCAAACTCAAGAGCAGAGGTCTGATCTCATTACAGTTCTTCAAGCAATGCTTTTGCTCATTAAATGAGAGAATGTTTTCTTCGGAAAGACTCTCCTATTCAAAGTAGACACACTGGCACCTTTTAAGCACTTCTAGCACGCTGCCTCTTTTTAAGCAACCAGCGTGTTGAGAAAGTTCTCCTGTACAGAACAGCAATGTACTTTTTCTGTCACGTAGAAGACAATTTGAAGGCAGTGCACTAGGTACACTTAGCAGCACTGAAAACAGGTCTTTAAGCGCAAGATACTAATTTCAGAGATTTCGCAGTTCTGGGTGTGAAAAGGCTGAGGAGGAACCTCTGAGCTTTGTCCATGTGTTTATATGAGAGTCTGTGCACACAAGCCCATGGACCTGTGCAGACTTAGCTAACCACTAATGCTTAATAGGACACTGTACTTTTTTTATGTTTTATTAAAGGACCTTTAAAAGTTCATTTTGCTAAGAGAGAACCTTTAAATAGTAAATCTTGAAATTTCACTAAAGTATTTCTGCTTTCCCCTTTGGGTGGCCTAAAAGCTGCAGTCAGGCACACAAGGATTAAGACTGCTGTTTCCATTGCTTTTTCATAGCTCCTTTCCTCTCTTATATTGATTCTGTTGTTGACACTAGACAACTTGCACAGACCAGATAATTGAGGCTGAATGAAGTGAATCCCAACCCAAGACAGCCAATAGCAATTTTTCCCTGGCTGGATATCTACTATACAGTGTAAAACTACTTCTTAAAAGGGGAATCCCACTTCCAGACATACTTATGTATCCTCTAATGGGATATACCTTAATGCTTCCTTACCATATCCCCCTTGTCTCTGGCAGAAAAGCCTGCACTGGTCCCAGCTGAACGTGGTCTTTGCAGCAGCAGGAACAGAGAACTCCCTTACTTGGCTGATGCAGCAGCTCAGCCCCATTGTTTTTAGCATACAGACTTGTGGATGACGCACCAACACAACAGCAGCAACTCAAGCACTGAGTGATAAGAACACATTTGTTTCCATTGCTTTTATGCAACAATTCAGCTTTCTGATGATAATATTTTACAAAAGTCTGATTTAACTAACTGTTCTTTATCTTTGCTCATTTTCCCAACTTCATGAAGCATCCAGTGCCTTAGAATAATTTTCAGCAGATTTTACAAAATTGCAGATATTCCTATGAAAAGGAGAATAAAACTTGAAAAAGCTTTGGGTTTTTTTTAGAAAATATCATCATTACATGAAAAATTAATGTGAAAAAAACATCTGACTCCATGTGAGCTTTATCTTATATCCACCTTTAAGAAAGGATTACAAGGAAGTATTTTTAAACATGTCAAGTATTTATGAGGTCCAGATTATCTACAGTCTATAACCAAGAATGGAGAAGGAACAAAATGCTGTGATTTACCCATGACTAATCAGGAATGTCTCTGGCAGACCTGTCCTTCCTCCTTCTGGTTGTAGTGGTGCCTTGAAAGAGTAGCAGGCTACACTTAAATTTCAGTTAATCATGTAGTATTTTGGAAAATTCAAGCGCAATATTTCCTTTCTGTACAAACATTCCCAAAATGAGATGTTTCACAAACTGACAGAGGCTTCATTATGCTTAAATTTGTTTTTCTATTACTTCATGAAGTGCTTTTTCACCTGACAATTTAAAATGCATCCCACGGATAGAAATGTGCAGGCCATAATACACATAAAATGAACAGAGCCTTTAAACAATGTGTTTGCCTGTAAAGGAAAAGAACAGAAACTGAGAGATATAAATCAAATTGTTGATCATGGAAATACTACAGTGAAAGGTAAAACTAACAAGAATAAAGAAATGTATGAGGCTGCTTCTATGCATCACCAGCGTCTGTTTGCTTGAAAAAACACACAATAAACAGTCTTTTCACAGAGTAAGATGAAAGGCTGTTGCTTTGTGCATTTTATGAGCCAAATTAACTATGCATGTACTCCTATCCAAATCATGAAGTTGCAGAGCATGATAAAATAAAGAAAATTTATAATATAAAAATGAGGGCATTAGTAAAAACTCAGTGTAAATCAATTGCTATTTGCTGCTTGTTTAGCCTGATTTCCCAGACCCATACCTCAGAAAAAAAAAATAGTTTAATAAAGTGCACTTGAAGTTTTATCTTCATAAACTTCTGTAATTACACTTCCTACAGAGAAGGAACCACAGATGACTGCATGCTATGCCAAAAGCCAGAAAAATGATGCAGAATCCCATTTGGGCTCTTTGTGTGGCCCAGAGTGCATCTTGTAATCTCTAGGGATTTCAGGCATTCCACCTGCAAACCCAGAGATACTACTAGTCATCTATCCTGGAAATTTCATAATACTCAAATTCTGGATTATTTTCCTTGGCTTGGATTTTATAAACACAATATGATATAATGTTTAGAAAGGATTACAGACAAAAGTCTTTATCCTCAATGATGGTATGTGCACTGTAAAATATACAAGTGTCTTAAAATGTACAGCTGTATGAGTAATGCCTCTTTAGTTCAGTGCCCAAAGAAGGGGGATGGGGAGGGGGGAAACAAAAGCTGAAACAAAGTTGATATGAAATGGGAATATTTTAGCACTTTTTAAAACTTCAGAACACTTCATTTCAGATCAACCCAAAATGTTTCATTCTTCTGAGAACACCTGATTCCTGCTCAGTTTATGCAAAGATGTCATCCTGTTCTACAGACAATGTGCCACATCCCACCCCACCAAGGGAGGACAGGCTGAGCTGAGCTGAGAGTGCCCACCTCACGCCTCTGGCAGTTCCGACAGAGAAATATTTCATTGAAACATTTTGGCAGAGCTAAGGAAATAGTTGCACAAAGAAAGGAACTTCTTCAGGCCTGAAACAGGGCAATATTTATCCAGTGGGACTTTATCAGGTACATCACAGTACAATTATGATTTTGTTCTCCATTCACAGGAGCAGAGTTTGCCTTTAAAAAAAGGCAAATTGATATGAAAGTGCTCAAGTCTGCAATGACATCTGAAAAGTGGAGAGTAACGTCCCTGGGGAAAAGCCAGCTCTGTATAACTACAGAGCCCCCAATACCAAAGCGTACTTTGTAACTCTGCTAGTTGGCAATAAAAAACTTTTAGAAGCATTAGCCATTCTCCTTCCCTGCCTGCCTACACTTCCCTCACCATGTATCACTTGCCCCATCTCCACCATGCCAGGCTTTCTATGTTTGCAGAGACTTTGACCTGAACCAAGGGACAGGACAAGTCCCATCCCCGCTTCCCAGAGCCTGCTGCAGGACCAGCAAGACAAGGCAATTCCTACCTTTGCTCCATTTTATGTAAATGCACCTGGATGGGAGAGCCCAAGGCTATCTCAATTCATATCTGTGTCACCTCCCAGATCCAGGAGACATGGCTTTCACTTGCTTCTGTTGTCCAGCGTCTTTGGCGTGTTTCCTGATATTCTGCTACCTTCCTTTCTGAAGTGCCTCCTCTATGTTTGGTTTCCTGTCCTAAGTAGTGTTAGCAAAACCTTGTGGCTTAGCATCATCTCCGAATTTTATTGAAGTGCTGTTGAATTCATCTTTCAGATTAAAAATCACTCAAATTAGATAATACTCACTCCTTCGAAAGCATGTCCTAATAACTTTTTAATTGTTGCATATTATAACAGTTTATTTTCAGGCTTTCGTTCACTTTTCACAAGCCTGACAAAATGTTGTAGCTAAATTTACTGTTCATCAAATTGCAGTTTCTATTATTAACATAAATTTGTGTCTAATCCCTCATATAGTTTTGATTGTCATACAAAATTAGTCTCCAAATTCACAGAGCTCTTGCTCAAAGATACTGGGATCTAGTCCTAATTTAAAGCATCTCAGGATTGCTCCTATTGCAATCAGTAGCAATACGGTCATCATGCTCACAAGAGACCTGGAGAGCTCTGAGACCTTTCTCAAAGTTGCTCGCTCATCTCTCTCTAAGGCCATTTGAAATGGTTCATTATTTCACTCATGGCCTCCAGCTGTCACTCTGGAAAGATACAGCTCTCCTGTTGGACCTGTGTTATATCTGCCAGTCTCCTACTAACATGAAGGATGCAGCACTGAATTCCTCTGTAAAGACAAATTAATTACTCTCCAGGCTCCATTGGCTCCCTGTTGCCTACACATCCAATTGATATGAACCTAGACAACTAAGTCACATGTTGGCACCTAAATTAAGGTGTCAGACTCACCTCTGTGTAATGCTGTCCTTTTATTATCCTACAATTAAAGGTTGTAGCACACCTTCAGAATATGGGAGACCTAGGTTCAATTCCTTTTGTGTATTTAAGAAAGTTTACGTCTTCTACCACTTATGTACATCTCATCATCAGCTAGGTGGGTATTAATTTCAATTTCTCTGCTAGAATGGTTCAGATTTTTTAGAAAATGCTCAGTGAGTACAGGGGGAATAAAAGGCGAATTATACGTTATCCCGCTAGTTCAGACCTTGCAGAAGTGAGATACTTGGATCCCAGTGCCTAGTTAAGTGCTCCAGTGAATGCTTAACTGTTCTCAGACAGTGGAATAATGTCGACAAAAAGCACAGAAATGTGGGTCTCATAATAACTTTGACTCTGACCACTTTCATAGGAGAAGGAAGATACTTTTAAGAATACCTTGGTAAATGCGTTAAAACTGATCCTACATTTTTAAACAACTTTCTCACTGATTATGAGCAACTGGGCCAAATAGGAACATATGCCTTTTTGGTGGCTGCTTTTTTTTTTTTTTTTTTTTTTTTAGTTTAAGTGAGGCAATTTGTATTGAATGAATGAAATACACTTTGGTTTTAATTTTGCTGAAAATCTGAAATATTGAATGATCACACAGCTCTGATTTTCCATACTTATACTTGTTCTACAATCTTTTATGCTATTATTTCAGTTTAAAAATCCTGATTCCAAAGAAATCCATTGTCAGAAATGGGTATGTCAGAATACTGGTGTTTAATAGAAAATATAATCTAGCCAGATATGATCTTCACTGTGATTTTTGTACTCAGTCTAAAAAGTGAAACGTGTGCCAAATAATTACTCTGCACATCCAGTTTAAGCCAGTATTTAAGGGATCCTGAAAGATAAGATAATATTTTTGTTTTTAGTATATAATATTTATCCCCATCAGTAAAAGACTAGCTCTTAAAGCCTCCAAAAAAATAGCAATTTTCATCTACTTGATATCTTTTAAAAGAGAAAGAATTAACCACCATAAGTAATGATTCTGCTGTCAGCCAAATGCCTAAAAGAGCAGTTCCAACACTCAAGGGGTTTAACACTGTTAAAATGAAAAAGAACATCTGTTTTTATCAGGATAAAATTCCTAAGTGCATCTTCTAAGAAACAAAAGATACTCAAAGCCTCAAACTGAATCAATTCAAAAATAAACTACCAGATATACTCAGACATTTTTCTGAACAGAACTTGTATGAACTACGATTAATACCATAATTTACAAATACATAATTCCCAAATGATATGTCTCATTATCATAAACACATATGTGGTAATGTGAGCTTAAAGAAGTGGTCATACTATTAGTTGCTAATTTTCCACCACGAAAAACTGGACAGCACTGAGAGCTTTAGCCTGACAATGGCAAAATGTTACTTCTTGATGTGGTGAAGAGCTCCTAAAACATATATTTTTGTACTGATTTAAAAAAAAAATAAAAATATTTCAGCATTGCCTTAACAAAGCAAAATTATTTGCTTAACAACTCCCAGTGCAATCAGTGACATTAACAGAAGCAGAAGCAGAGTACCCTGAAGAGAACCATCAGTGGGTGAGTCAAGAGCAGAAAGAGATTAATTCTTCTGCTGTATTTGTCTAAAACTAGATATTTTTTTTTTCCAGAAGATCTGGGGAGAACATATTGTTACAATGTCAACTAGACCTGAAGAAAGCTTGTTCTTTAATGAAACCAAAATATTTCCCTGAAACATATAATTTTCTGTTCAGAAAAGGTTTATTACATCTTGGATGAAAATTCTGGTCAAAATAAAAGAATGGAAGTGAGAAAAAAAAGGGAAGTGAGAAAGAACAGCAAGACACACCGATGCAACATCTTTAGAAGAGCAAATAATCCAGTGTTTCTCCGCTATAGAAACAAAATCTAGGTTCAAACCACTAGTCTAAATCATCCACCAGATCCTAATTCTCCTGTACTGCAAAAAAATACTAAGGATTTTTAGCTATGTTAGGCTTTCCTTGGATTTTTTAATTAAAAAGTAAAAAAAAGAGATTAATTCCATTCTGTTACAGAATTAAAACCAACCGTAAGTTCTTGATATATGTGGCCTTACAATATTCATGTTTTCCAGTCAGCCCCAGGCTCAGCCCAGTGACTCCTCTGTGCACACAATGTTTAATAACAATCTGTAGGACTGGCTCGTAGCATTGAGGGTGCACCAGCTCACTGCAAGGTACTGGCCTGTACATTTTAACCAGGAGATCATGATCTAATTAATTCTTAAGGTGCACTTGAACAAAGTATCTGCCTTCTTTAACTTCCCTCTTATTCTTAAAGAGCTTTATATATTTTTGCGGAGGGATAAAGCCACACACTTGTCTCGGTCCCCACCTCCATCCCCTTCCAACAGTGGTTCTCACCTTCACAGAGGCCAGTCTCTGGCTCTGCTCTGTGCCAGGGAACACATTTCCCATTTCACAATGTCTCTGTGTGTGCACCTTCTTACAAATTCTGTGCCTTAATTCATGTGCAATTATAGCACTGGAGTGACTCAGCCTGGAGTGTTCGTGGAGTCACTTGAAAAATCACAATAGTTGCAAATGCAGATTAGCCACACAATTAACCGCTTTCATGGTGTATGCAATTATTTTAAGGTAATTTATGTGTTTCTGTCATTTTTAAGTGTTCTGGAAATAAAGCAGATCAATTGATTGATCTAGATAGATGTTTTCTTTGTATGTTATTAACATCTAGTAGTGAGGAAAATTACCATGAAAAGCATATTCATGGCAAGAAAACTTAGAATCATTAAGCAGATTCTTAAAAGAAAAGTCAATGCAACTTACTATAAATTGTCCTCTGCGTTAGTCGCAGAACATACAAACTATGATTAATACGTTCCTGAGTGCGGCAGGCCTGTTTGCTTAAAAGAGTCTCATCCAATATGTGGGTGACCCAACAAAGGGTCACAAAAAATACTTTCTTCAGAATTGACTGTACTAACTAAATGTTGCTCTTTAACATTATTGGAATGAATGGTGAAGTCCTGAACCACATCAAGGCAGTAAGTGTTATGTATACAGATAATACATGTCTGCCCCATGATACTGATCATTACTAACCCTACTGCAACACAGAGAGCAAACAAAAAAATATTCTTACACTGCTAAATCTTTCAAAGTCGCTCAATAGATTTGAAACAGCATTTTCCAATAAGGGTTATAGTTTTTAACTTTTTTCCTCCCCTTAATTCCTCTTCTCAACATATTTAATCTGCCTAAAATCAGAAATAGCAAGTTTTGTTTTCTATAAGAATGGAAAAATTTCTCTGTATTACAGATGAGAAATTAAGACACTCATTTAAGTAAGTAGGAATTGAGCTTTAACATGATACATCACATTTTTGTATGTTTGCAAAAATTGCCTAAAAAGATCTGCATGTGAGTAACATAACCTTCCAAGACCTTATTTTCTACTGAAAATATTAAAATTAACTCCTAGAGCTGCTCACGTTTCACACACTTCAATGCTTTTGAATCACTTTTTTCTTATTACTGTCAGTTGTGCCATTTCATAGGTTTTAAAGCTGTATACCATGGAAACTTAATTTGATCTTCTAGGTAAATTATGACACACTATTTCACTCAATAATTCTTGCACCCACCTTAGCAGTTCATACTTAAATTAAGCATGACTTCAAATACATTTAATCTCAATTTAAAGATTCCAAGTTATGAAGAATCGATCCCATTCTTGGCAATCTGTTTTATAACAGTTATATGCCATTGTTGCCATTGCTCAACCTTTTCTGACTTAAATTGCTAGACACTGTATCTCAGGAGTATTTTGTGAGATTAAAAATATTTTCTAATTTAAATATCCTTAGCGTGTGTAAATTATTATGGGCCATGGTAATTTTTTTTCCCTCCTCTTCTGTTTTACAAGAGAATTACCTTGAAAACCTGAATGTGTTTATCAAAGCTGAGATTTCCTGAGTATGACCAGAGACACTTCAGTGTCAATTGCTACAAGCTGTTATGTGTTGCTGTGGCAATCCACAAATAGGCATCTCTTTTGCAGAGCTCACTTTTGCAGGCATTTCAGAGCTTCTGTTTTGTCAGTCCATCATCCACAACACACCAATTTCATATCTACATGACTCAATAGTACAATGTTCAAAAGTTTTATGCAGATTCCACTTGCATTTTGTATGTCAGAGTGTGGTTCTTTTAACCCAGCATTAGTCTGCAGTATCCCAAATATGTGTTAAACAAAATTTTTAGGGGCAATCCCATTTGAATGAAAATCTATTGATAAAAAAAAAAAAAATAAAGAATAATGAAAACACTGAGTGCAGAAGAGTATCCATCCCTTATAACATTTTTTTTTTCATATTACCTACCTTTAATCTCCATGAAATCAGCTATTCAAATACCTAGTATACCAGCAGTCAGGGAGCTTTTGAAAAACCTTTGTGCTAAGATACAGCTGCTTGCTAAGAAAAAGCCCATTTTTTTGTCACCAACTATATAAGGATGAGGTTAGTAAATCCATTAAATCCTACTGTAATACATGTGAAGACCAGCTAGTATATGTTCAACTAAAATCCATGCTGATATGCTTCCTTTGTGCTATCCAGGAGCGTTATGGTCTTGGGGTATGATTCTGCTTTATCTTGGGCTCAGTACAGAGGCGATGCTGTTACAGGCTTCTGGACTAAGGAAGGATCACATCTAGTAGTTACGGCTTTACGTATCTGTAGAGACACACACTGAAACAAACTAAAGGGCTTTCCAAAATCCCAGAAAGCTTCTCATAGGAAGTCTGTAACAGAGTACAAAGTTGAATCCAGGACAATGAAATCCCAGTCTTGCTCAACGTTTATGCAAGCATTCTTCCTCTAATGGGATGTAAGTGCAAATTAGGTTGGTTAAATACATTTTAATTTACTTATAGAAATGTTGGTTGGAATGAATCTCTGAAGGTCAGAGTTCAGTCTTCTACTCACAGTGGGATTAACACCAAGACTATATCAGGTCAACAATGGTTATATCTGCTTTATTTTGTGTATTTTCTCTCACCTTGATTAAATAATAATAATAATAATAATAATTTAAAAAACCCACAGTAGAAAATGTTTTTAATTTTTTTTTTCATCTTACATTTTTCTTGATTTTGGAACATCCCAACATGTCCTTAAATTAGAGAAAGGCCAAAATATATTTCAGACATCTCCAAAATTTTATTGATATTTGTGCTTTTTGGTGACACCCAAAATCCAGTCTGAGTTCTTGGTTGTAAGATCATATGTATAACATGGTTCTTAATGCTATCAGAGGAAGGATAACACAGATTTTCTCATACTTACATTAGCTAAGCAATCATCAGTTCTAGTTAGTCCTTTTAGCATTAAATCATACAAATAATACTGTATTTTGAAATATATTTGTTATATATAGATCATATAAATCTAGACATATGTACGTAGGAGCTAGATACTTACAAGACATTGGATGCACTAAGTGTAACATTGCAAAGCCAGATGTAACTCTGCAAGGCATGCAGATGTTTTCCCAAAGTAATTGTGACTACATTGCAATGCTACTCCTTCCTCCTTGTGCACCCATTAATTTTATATTATTTTTTAATTGTGTCAGGACAAATATTACATAGTTTTTACCCGTTTCAACAATAGATAGGCAGTGTTACTTTTGATTTCTTACCTATGCATGCTTCTATGCTTGTTGCATATTTGCTGTAGCCTTACTATCCTCAAAACAAGAATAATTACTAAAATGGCTGCTATAAGCTGAAGTGTTATAGCATGTCAGATAAAATGTTCTGAACAAACCTTTGCATTTCCACACCTCTAATTCAAAAAGTTGCCATGAGAACAACCAAAAATCTTGATGATAAAACATACTTTTATGGCACCCTTAACAGAAAGTGCATAGCGTAAGTATCCAATGAGGGTAAGATTTTTTAGGAGACCAGTGTGAATGAGGATCCCAGATCCCATTTGGACTTTCAATAGAAAAATTACCTGCTGTTCAGCTGAGCTAACTTGAACTAGTTCTGGTCCAAAAGGGAGTCACTGAGCTTCTCATGAGCTAGTGTACCCTGCCAGGATGGACACGCAGCTTCCACTGACCCATTTACCATTATCTCCCCTGCTATACACAAAGTTTCAAAAAAGCCACTCTAAAGCCTCACTAAAGAGCTATGCATTTTGCATTAAGTTGTATTAACATGAAACTGCAGAATTAAAAAGTGTTTTGTGTGCTACTTTGTCTACAGCCATTGCAAGTGAAGGTAGCTGAAACACTACAGCTTTAGATACTGAGAGCAGTAGCCCTGGGACTATAAATGGCATCATCAGCCACCCACCATTTCATAAACATGTATTGTGTCTCAAAAAGCAGATAAGCTTCTGCTTGAATGCTGAGTCCTGCAGCTGAGACACACACATTGAGGAGATGGTATGGATCCTGGGTTACTTGTTTCATGAAGGGGTTAATTTCCACCAGCGAAACGGAGATTTGAAACATTTAGCTTCAGGCCTTCCATGCAGCTTTTCACTATTTGAGGAATTATCCAATACAAAATCCTAAAGATTTTGTTATCTCAGGATATTTGTTCTCATCTATTCCTAACCTTTCTCTTGGCAAACAGCAGGAGTAATCTTAGGGGACGAAATTCTCTGCTGTTACAGCAAGGGCGCTACATCAAAAGGTTGCTAGGGCATCAGCACATGACAATTTGGCCTTTTTGTCATTTCTACAAAGCTTAATGAAAATGGCAACATTAACCCTCCTTACTTGAGGCATTTAACTTTGTGCCTAAGGTGGGGAGCCTGTGTACTGTGCAGAGCGGGGGAGTGAGGGAGGGTCCCAAAGCGTCTGTTTTCAGTTACTCTTTAAAGGCTAGCTTTACTACAAAGGGACTCTGGGTTCCCAACACAGGCATCCAAGTCAAAGGTCTAAAAATATGTCCTAGCCCCAGTATATCCGATTTTCCTGCACTTCATAATATCATGCTGTATGCGACATTGTGATCAGAGCCACACCACACAAAGGTGCTCAGAGCCGCAGCCATCAGTTGCATATAGCCTATCGCTCATGGAAAATTCTGCTGCCTTGGTAAAATATAATGACCTATAATTGTGTTTGTGGAGGACTGTAATTAGCAATAAATCAAAGCAGGGAAATCGTGTAGGTAAATTACAGTTTATAGAATTATAGAGCCTGTTCTTTCTACCATTTGATTTTGTAGAAACAGAGCAAGGAAGTCGTTGCAGCTCCACTCCTTGCACCCCACCGAGCAGGGCAGAAATTGAATCTTACTCCATCTCCAATTGGGAATTGTTGCTGCTCAGCAAGCACAAAACTTGGGAGAGATGGAGAACATCATAACCCAAGAATAACTTAAAGCTAGGATGTTTCCAGGGACAAAAGAAGCCGGAATTCACTTGGGTACAAGAGGGAATTAAATGTAAGGATGCCACATACTGAGCAAGTGCCAAGTTATTGCACAAGAACAGCAGCATAATACTGAAGACTCAGTTTTAAAAGAAGTAGCTGTTCCTACTTCTGCTTTAGAAAGAAAGAAGAGATGCCATCCCTGCTGAAGAATTCAGAGACAAGAGTCTCAAGTGGAGAGAAGTAAATAACTGCCACCTTGCATGAGGCACAGAATCATAGAATCATAGAATGGTTTGGGTTGGAAGGGACCTTAAAGATCATCTAGTTCCAACCCCCCGGCCATGGGCAGGGGCACTTTCCACTGGACCAGGTTGCTCAAAACCCCATCCTACCTGGCCTTGAACACTTCCAGGGATGGGGCAGCCACAGCCTCTCTGGGCAACCTGTTCCAGTGCCTCACCACCCTCACAGTGAAGAATTTCTTCCTTACATCTAATCTAAATCTACCCTCTCTCAGTTTAAAGCCATTACCCCTTGTCCTGTCACTACATGCCCTTGTGAAAAGTCCCTCTTCAGCTTTCTTGTAGACCACCTTTAGGTACTGGAAGGCTGCTAGAAGGTGTCCCCGGAGCCTTCTCTTCTCCAGGCTGAACAACCCCCAACTCTCTCAGCCTGTCTTCACAGGAGACGTGCTCCAGCCCCCTGATCATCTTCGTGGCCCTCCTCTGGACCCACTCGAGCAGGTCCATGTCCTTCTTGTGTTGGGGGCCCCAGAGCTGGACGCAGGACTCCAGGTGGGGTCTCACAAGAGTGGAGTAGAGGGGGAGAATCACCTCCCCCGACCAGCTGGTCATGCTTCTTTTGATGCAGCCCAGGATGAGACCGGCTTTCTGGGCTGCGAGAGCACGTTGCCGGGTCATATTTGTTTTGTCATCCACCAGTACCCCCAAGTCCTTCTCCACAGGGCTGCTCTCAATCCACTCATTGCCCAGCCTGTATCTGTGTTTGGGATTGCCCCAACCCATGTGCAGGACCTTGCACTTGGCCCTGTTGAACTTCATGATGTTCTTGTGGGCCCACCTCCCAAGTCTGTCAAGGTCCCTCTGGATGGCATCCCTTTCCTCTAGAATATCAACCACATCACTCATCTTGGTGTCATCTGCAAATGTGCTGAGGGTGTACTCAACCCCACTGTCCATGTCACCGACAGAAAGTAAACAGCACCAGTCCCAATACTGATCCCTGAAGAACACCACTCATCACTGGTCTCCATTCAGACCTTGAGCTGTTGACTGCAACTCTTTGAGTGTGACGATCCATACAATTCCTTATCCACCATCCATTAAATCCATGTCTCTCCCATTTAGAGACAAGGATGTTGTGGGGGACTATGTCAAATGCTTTGCACAAATCCAGGTAGATGATGTCAGTTTCTCTTCCCTTATCCACCAGTGCTGTAACCCTATCGTGGAAGGCCATCGAATTTGTCAGGCATGATTTGCCCTTAGTGAAGCCATGTTGGCTCTCACCAATAACCTCATTTTCCATGTGCCCTAGCATAGTTTCCAGGAGGATCTGCTCCATGATCTTGCTGAGCACAGAGGTGAGACTGACTGGCCTATAGTTCCCCAGGTATTACTTTTTTGCCTTTTTTAAAAATGGGAGTTATGTTTCTCCTTTTACAGTCAGTGGTACCTTCACTGGACTGCCACAAATTCTCAAATATGATGGACAGTGGCTTAGCCACTTCATCCACCAATTCCCTCAGGACTCGCAGATACATCTCATCAGGTCCCATGGACTTGTGCACCTTCAGGTTCCTTAGATGGTCTCGAACCTGATCTTCTCCTACAGTGGGCGGTTCTTCATTCTCCCAGTCCCTGGCTTTGCCTTCTGCGACTTGGGCAGTGTGGCTGGAGCGCTTCCATCTCAGACCTGGGGAAAAATGACATTTAGTACTGTCCTGGGTTCAGCTGGGATAAAGTTAATTTTCACAGGAACCTGGGAGGGGGCACAGCCAGGACAGCTGACCTGAGCTAGCCAAGGAGCTATTCCATACCATGTGACATCATGCTCAGTATATAAATGGGGAGTGGGCTGGGGGGAGCTCTCGGCTCTCGGTGGGGGGAGTGGCGGAGCGTTGGGTTCTGGGTGGTGAGCAGTTCCAGTGTGCATCGCTCGTTTTGTATATTCTATTATTAGTACCTTTGTTGTTGTAACTTCTCTTTTTGTGTTGTCCCAGTAAACTGTCCTTATCTCAATCCACAAGGTTCTGTTTTGGGTTGGTTTTTTTTTTTCTTTTGTCCCTTCTGATTTTCCTCCCCATTCCACCAGAGGGGGGAAGGGGGGGAGTGGGCGAGCGGCTGTGTGGTGCTTTGTTACCCCCTGGGCTGCAACCACGACAAGTACATATCCTATTTTCAGTGTTTCCCCACAGGCTGACCTTAGGCAGCTTCCCAGTCAGTGTGCTGTTTTAGCTGCTCTCATCTTTGGGCACTCTGTTTTGGGCACCGCTTTTCCTTCACAGGCACTTTATGAGGACATTAAGCACATAGGCAGGTATGGGGGATCTCACTACAACAGTGAAGCACCTGAACATTTGATTGCACCAGCACCAGAAAAAATTAAAAGTCCTACTATTTTCCTATCTCATGAAGGAGAACACCATTGTGAGAGTCAGAGCATTAAACACTGTGAGGTGCTCAGAAACCATAATGATTAGGGGCTGTAGAACAGCACCAAGGCATGATCAGTTGCAACTCACTTGATTTGGAAGCATCTGAACTGGCCTATGCCTAAAGTTACTGCAGCAGAGGTTTTCTGTGTCAATGCTTAGCACCTGAGAATTCAGATTAAAGTTAAATGAGCAGAGAATACTGTGGCAGTTTTCTTCTTTTAGATGTTTAAAATTTTTTAATTGTGCGTGTTAACCAATAACTTATATTTGATTTTTTTTATTCACCAGTTGTTTTTCACTAGTCCTAGTTTCAACTACAGCTTTCTAAATACAGTTCTATGGCATAGCAGTGTTACAGACTGAAAGCAAAATTTTCCCTGTTTGGGAAAAAATAGTATTGTATAACTGATAATTACTCCTCAGGCATAAGGCACAGAGACCTCTTAACTTTTTCTTTGGAGTTAAAGTGTCAGTCATTTCAATGCATAATTGGAGGTATACTGGAGCTCTATGGAGAACATGAACTCCTATGACTGAAACGTTAGCCTTTTTTCAGGCTGTGAAATGCTTATGTGAAAGAACATTATTATTATGAATATACGTGGTTGAATTGTAAGTTCTCGGGGTATAATCTCAGAGTTTGGTATGCCTATATGAGATAGTGATACAAGAATACATACGACTATTGCTTGAATAAACAGATGATGAAAGTAGTGATTTACTTTTCATGGTATTTTTGTCTCTTAGCAACCTTGGTTGTTTTCATCATACTGCTTTTATGTTTGAGTTATGCATCAATTTACAGAACTTGAAAGTGGGTATTACTATAATCTTTCAGGTTATAAACTGTTCTTTTGGGCTACAAGCTAATTACAAAAGAGGCTGCCACTTTCTGTATCTTTTAAATGTTAGATGTCATCTAAATGTTTTTAAATGTTATCAGATTAAATAATTCTTTTATTGGAGTATTAATAGGGCTGGATAACCTGAGAGACATCTTTCCCAGAGAATTTAGTCTCAGACCTCGAGCCTGCATAAATGAAATACATTCTTAACATATGCTTTATGCATCATCTTTGGATATGAATTACATATTTTGAGCAAATATATGTTTCTTGGTTCTATTTATTGGATACAGCCACTGACCACTTCTTTGCTTTGGCCTTCTCTACAAGTTCTTTTCTTTGGAGATTTCTTATTAATTTACTTTAGGAAGATTAACCTGACATAGCCTAAAAGTTGTACCAGTTGTATAGGAAGCTCAGTCATTAAACTTTGTATGGGATGTTACAGCAATCATCAGCTCCATCACAAAAATTGCAAGAGAAGGAAAAAGAAAAGACAGTGCTGGTAAAGATTCAGATTTACATTGGTGTCCTCTTCAAAGGCCATAGGCTCAGATGACATCCATGAAAATATACCAGAAATATGAGAACTCTTAGATACATTTCTTAATATTTCTTCTTTCCTTATTTTAAAATCATGTATTACTTTTTAAGTGTGTAAATTATTAAAATTAGACAGAAAAAATATTTCAGCTTATGGAAATGGTTATCTTGGAACAAGTATGGTCTTGCTAAACTGGGAACCAGAAAAGCTTTTAATACAAACAATTTGAGTAATCTAAAATGGAACATTTGTGACTCCAGTAATTAGGTCCAGATCACCGAAGAAATATTCTTTCCTTTCCTCCTACATCCATAGTTACACTTCTTCACATGTTTCAGTAACAAAGGCTTCTGAAAGATTAAATAAGGACACTGTTCTCGGAGTTAATGCTCTGGTATCTAAACTAGACATTCAGCTAATTCCATCTATAACAATACAAGTTGACAACAAGGGATTAAATAACAATGGTAAATGTTTGGGTAAATAAGAAACACAAACACATAAAAATATAGAAGTGTATGCATTTATCACGTGAGGAAAATAAAGCCCTGTTTTTTTCTTTTGCTTGAGGATATAACTTATAGCCTATTTTCATTACATTATGCATTAAAACATCAAGTATATTGCACTGCTTTTGATTGCTTTCTCTTGGGCTGGAAAAAATACAGAACCACACAATCACAGACTGGCTGAGGTGGCAAAACACCTCTGGAGATAGTGTCATCCAACGTCCTGCTCAGAGAAGGGTCAGCTACAGCAGGCTGCCCTGGGGCCATGTCCAGTTGAATTTTTAATATCTCAAAGGGTGGAGACTTCACAGCCTCTCTGGGCAGCCTGTTTCATTGTTTCACCACCCCAACCATAAACAATTTTTTCTTATGTTTAAATGGAATTTCTTGTACAACAATTTGTGCCCATTACCCTTTGCCCTCCCACTGGACACCACTGAGAAGGGTCTGGCTCTGTCTTCTTTACTATTCCCCATCAGATATTTAGGCACACTGATACAAGCCCTCTGAGCCTTCTCTTCTCCAGGCTAAACAGTCCCAGCTCTCTCAGGCTCTCCTCATATGTGGTCTCTGGACTCGCTCCAGTATGTCCACATCTCTCTTGTACTGGGGAGCCCAGCACTGGACCCAGCACTCCAGATGTGTCTCACCAGTGCTGAGCAGAAGGGGAGAATCACCTCCATTGACCTGCTGGCAATGCTCTGCCTGATGCAGCCCAGGAGACTGGTGGCCTTTTTTGCCTCAAGGGCACATTGCTGATTCATTGTCAGCTTGGTGTCAACCAAGAGCTACAGGTCCTTTCCTCCTTGCTTTACAGCCGGTTGTCTCCAGCCTGTCCTGGTGACTGGGGTTATTCCTCCCCAGGGGCAGGACTTGGCATATGCCTTTTTTAAACTTAATGAAATTCCTGTTGGCCCATTTCTCCAGCCTGTTGAGGACCCTCTGAATGGCAGCACACTCGTCTGGTTTATCAATCACTCCTTCCAGTTTTGTATCATCTGCAAACATGCCAAGAGTTCATTCTCTTCATGTAACCAAGCCAGTCATCTCATCATAGAAGGCTATCAGGTTGAACAGTCATTATTTCCCTTTTATAAATCCATGCTGACTACTCCCGATCACCTTCATCTGATAAGATGTCTTAGAAGTGGAACATTTTGCCAAAGAAAACTGCAGACTTGCCACCCCTGGATATGGCTGAAAGTCGTTCTGATTCATAGTACTAAAATAATAATGAAACTGAATACTGAAACACATGATGTCACAGTTCAGACTGATGGCCTGTCACAGATGTTCTTGCACTTCAGGTGGGATGTACTTATGCAGTTCTCCCAGTGCATGGCCTGATTTGATCATAAGCACTTCACCACTAGTGCAGAGTACTTGATTCAAAAAACATAGCTGTGAATATGAAAGGAAGTTAGCTGTTTATTAGTGTAAATGCATAGAAGAAGCCATCTCATCATGGAAGGTCAGTTGTTTTGCAAATTGAGAATACACTTATAATTTATTATCTAAACTCTTCCAGTCAGGAACTGTGTTTTCTTGTTTATTTTAATACATATCTTTTCAAAAGGCCTCAAGGGTTGTTGCTGCCTAAAATATTTCATTTAGGTAGTAATGCGGAAAGTGGAATCATTTTTTTATAGAAGAGATTTCAGTTACATTAATGAACAGAATTTTTGTTAAGATTTATAAAAGACTGTTTTGTATTGTTTAGAAATGGCTGTTCAAGAAAAGTGTTGACAAAACCATAATACATAGGATGTAAAAGTGTCAACTGCCTGTAAAAAGATCACAGCTTATAGAAGAGGGACTGCAGTAAAAAAAAAAAATTTAAAAAAAAAATCTGCAATTGTAAAGTTAGACAGGCATCTAGAGAAGAAAATAGAATTTAATTTTCAGCCATTGCTTTCATGTAAGAACAGCAGTTCCTGGACTACTAATGAGACATGACTATCAATAAGTGATTAGGGTTAGAAATATTGAGGTAGTTCTTTCTAGTCAATAGAATCAGTAAAAAGATAAGAATAGATTCATAGAATCATAGAATGGTTTGGGTTGGAAGGGACCTTAAAGATCATCTAGTTCCAACCCCCCGGCCATGGGCAGGGGCACTTTCCACTGGACCAGGTTGCTCAAAACCCCATCCTACCTGGCCTTGAACACTTCCAGGGATGGGGCAGCCACAGCCTCTCTGGGCAACCTGTTCCAGTGCCTCACCACCCTCACAGTGAAGAATTTCTTCCTTACATCTAATCTAAATCTACCCTCTCTCAGTTTAAAGCCATTACCCCTTGTCCTGTCACTACATGCCCTTGTAAAAAGTCCCTCTTCAGCTTTCTTGTAGACCACCTTTAGGTACTGGAAGGCTGCTAGAAGGTGTCCCCGGAGCCTTCTCTTCTCCAGGCTGAACAACCCCCAACTCTCTCAGCCTGTCTTCACAGGAGACGTGCTCCAGCCCCCTGATCATCTTCGTGGCCCTCCTCTGGACCCACTCGAGCAGGTCCATGTCCTTCTTGTGTTGGGGGCCCCAGAGCTGGACGCAGGACTCCAGGTGGGGTCTCACAAGAGTGGAGTAGAGGGGGAGAATCACCTCCCCCGACCAGCTGGTCATGCTTCTTTTGATGCAGCCCAGGATGAGACCGGCTTTCTGGGCTGCGAGAGCACGTTGCCGGGTCATATTTGTTTTGTCATCCACCAGTACCCCCAAGTCCTTCTCCACAGGGCTGCTCTCAATCCACTCATTGCCCAGCCTGTATCTGTGTTTGGGATTGCCCCAACCCATGTGCAGGACCTTGCACTTGGCCCTGTTGAACTTCATGATGTTCTTGTGGGCCCACCTCCCAAGTCTGTCAAGGTCCCTCTGGATGGCATCCCTTTCCTCTAGAATATCAACCACATCACTCATCTTGGTGTCATCTGCAAATGTGCTGAGGGTGTACTCAACCCCACCATCCATGTCCCTGACAATGTTAAATAATACTGGTCCTAATGCAGACTCCTGAAGGACATCACTCATCACTGGTCTCCACTTGGATATTCAGCCATTAACCTCAACTCTTTGAGTGCAAATATCCTGTCAATTCCTTAGCCACCAAGTGGCCCACCTGTCAAATCAATGTCTCTCCATTTTAGAGACAAGGATGTTGTGTGGAACAGCATGTAACCAAATAAAGCAACCTGTTAAAATAGCCTAAGTAGCATGTTTATTCAGTTGGAAACAAAACCCACAAAGAGCAAAAGAAAACCAAGATAGGTAAAAACATAGTGAACTGTCCTGGATAAAAAGAAGACAAATCTAAGAAGAAAAAATAAATGCCAAAAGAAATGTAATTTGGAGATGTATTGGATTTGCATGGCAAGGTTTTGGTAGCGGGGTGGCTACAGGGATGGCTTCTGATGAGAAGCTGCTTGAAGCTTCCCCTATGTCCGGCAGAGCCAATGCCAGCCAGCTCCAAGTTGGACCTGATGCCAAGGCTGAGTGTTATCATCTCTGTGATAACACATTTAAGAAGGGGAAAAAGAAAACTGTGCTACTGCAGCCAGAAAGAGAAGTGAGACCATGTAAGAGAAACAACACCGCAGACCCCCAGGTCAGTGAAGAAGTGGGGGGAAGACGTGCTCCAGGTGCCTGAGCAGAGATTCCCCTGCAGCCTGTGGGGAAGACCATGGTGAGGCAGGCTGTCCCCCTGCAGCCCATGGAGGTCCACGGTGGAGCAGATACCCACTTGCAGCCCGGGGAGCACCCCACACCGGAGCAGGTGGGTGCCCGAAGGAGGCTGTGACCCTGTGGGAAGCCCACACTGGAGCAGGCTCCTGGCAGGACCTGTGGCCCCATGGAGAGAGGAGCCCACGCTGGAGCAGGTTAGCTGGCAGGACTTGTGACCCCGCGAGGTACCCATGCTGGAGCAGTCTGTGCCTGAAGGACTGCAGCCTGTGGAAGGGACCCACGCTGGAGCAGTTCATGAAGAACTGCAGCCTGTGGGAAGGACCCACATTGGAGACGTTTGTGGAGGACTGTCTCCCTTGGAAGGAACCCCACAGCGGAGCAGGGGAAGAGTGTGAGGAATCCTGTCCCTGAGGAGGAAGGAGTAGCAGGAACGTGTGATGAACTGACCACAAGCCCCATTCCCCTTCACCCTGCGCCATTCGGAGTGGGGGGTGGGTTAGAGAAAATCAGGGGTGGAGTTAAGCTGGGAAGGAGGGAGGGATGGGGGCAAGGTGTTTTAAGATTTGGTTTTATATCTCATTATCCTGCTCTGATTTGATTGTTAACAAATTTAGTTTCCCTGAGTCGAGTCTGTTTTGCCTGTGATGGTAACTGGTGAATGATCTCTCTCTGTCCTTATCTTGACCCACGAGCCTTTTGTTATATTTTCTCTCCCCTGTCCAGCTGAGGAAGGGGAGTGATGGAGCAGCTTTGGTGAGCACCTGGTATCCAGCCAGGGTCAACCCACCACATGGGAAAATCATAATCAAGCTGTAGAACTACCTTAAACAAAATTGTTTAGAAAAATGTCATGAATACATCACAACATAAATGGAGATACATAGCCAGCGAGACTGCTTTCCTTTGGCCCACAGTTTTGGTCTCCAATAGTTGTCAGTAGTGGAACACAAGGAAAGAGAATAAGAATAAAAGCTTGTTGTGGAATTAAATGTTCTTGATAATGAACTATCAGGAAAATTCTGATATGTTGTATTTAAGTAGGAAATATTGTATTTAGTAGCCACAAATGGATTCTTACCCCTATTTTTGTGAGTCACTTTATAATCTAATATAAAATGTTATCATGCACAATATTACAGGGCAACCTGTGCCAAAGCTTAGCTCTATACTGGATGAAGAACTACTTTGGTTCATTTTTTTAGAACTTGATTCCTAATAGTTTCACTTGGTGTCCTGTAGTTCTTATATTAGAAGAGTTATTGATCAGTCGCCTATATCTTCTCTGCTCCACTTGTGAGTTTGTATTTCTTCTGTAGTATCTATTTCCAAGCTCAAAACCTTACTCTGTATAATCATTCATTGTACAGAAGTCATTCTTCTCTCTAGAACATCACTCACCTCTTCAGTTCCTTTCTGCTATGTACTTCCTGAAATGGAAAGGAGCAGGACTCAAATAGTTCTCAGGTTGTAAGTATATCATATCATTAAGCAATGGCATAAAATTTTTATTCTACTTTTAATAACTCCCAATATCATATTTTCTTTTTGGACCATTGTTGAGCTTTGAAATTATGATTTCATGGGAGTATATACTTTAAAGCTAAAGTGTCAGTCCTGAGGGGCAAGATTTAACTTGGCATCTGACACTGTATGTGTGAAGTTAAGACGATTTCTCTCTAAGTTTATTGCTTTGCCTTTGTCTGCACTGAATTTCTTCTGTCACAGTATCTCCTAGTCACTCATTCCACTGTTTTTCATAGTTGGCCCTCACTTTTCTTTCTCTGCGTCAATGAGTATCACCAGCAAACTTGTTCACTTTACACCCTCTTCTCCACATCATTTAGTTGATAGCTGCAGGGACCAGTACTCTCTGAAAACTCTGCTGAGTCCATTTTTCTCTAGCTTTTAACCTTTTACACCATCATATGCTATGTGAACAATGTCTTACGTGTCTTTTTCCTTCCTACAGAAAACTGATGTCTTGAAGAACCTCTGGTGAGGATTGCTATTGATTGCCTCTTGGAATAGACCAGGTGAAATAAATCTCCTTTGCTCATACACATGCTGACTTCTCCAAAGGAGTCCAACAGAAAAATGAGGCTGTACATCTCCTTAAAAAATCTGAGTTCCTGTTTCACAGGTTACTCTATTTATCCATGGCCACTAATTCTATTCTTTATCATCTGATAGGTGCCTGGGTGACCCCTGAAGTCTTAAAATGTGGTGGATTGTCAGCCACTTCCTAGACATATGATATCAAAATTGTTTTAAGCTAACAGCTGAACACCAGAGTTATATAATTTAGGTATTTCATCTTAGCATTCCTCTAGATCTCTTGGACACGTAACATCTAGCACTGGTGATTAGTTACTGCTCATTTTTTCTATTTTTCCATAAGATCAGTCAACACCTTGATATGGAAGATCCTCTGACTTACTGTCTGCAGAGAAAGGAAACTTTTTTTGAGCTCCTTGGCCAGGAATGCGAATGCTAAGATATTTTTTTCCTGTTTCAGCTTTATCTTCTTTGGGCACTTTTTTGACACACTGATCATCTATTGATGTGAGATTGAAAGACGTATTCTCTTCATCTCTCCTAAGTTGTTCCAAAGGCTTTTTGTTTGATTCATTGTACTTTTGTATTTAGCCATATTTTTCTGTCATCTGGACACAAATTTAAATTTTTGAAAGATGTCTTCTTGCTTTTGACAATAACTCTTATCTTAGAGTTAAGCCATATGAAAAAAACTTCATAACTTCAGGACCACCTTCACTTATGCATCACTGATTTTTCATATTCTGTATTTTACAACTGACAGCATATTTTCTATTAACTTCAATCCAAAATTAATTTGTCAGCTCATCCCTCCACCTGAAGCACCCAAATACTGTGAAACCAAATGTTATTTTTAACTAAGCATGTGAGGTTACATGACTTTGATGGAAAGACTGCAGCACAGGTTCTCTGGGATTGAGAATGAGAGCAGATATACTTTGACTGCTGATTTGCAAACACATATTTTGACTGGTTAGTGAGCCAACATGAAGGCATGAGCACTCATATTGTCCATTCAGACATGAGGAAAGTACACACAATCCTTGGCTCTTCAGCTGGCTGAAGAAATTATTTCAAGAGCTAGATGACCAACCTGTAACAGGAGATGTAAGCCTGCTACAGAGGTGAAGTAGCTCTGTGATGTCATAACCATCAGGAAGTTTGTACCCAAATGAATCAAGTTATCTGGGCAAGAAGGACATATGTTGAAATCATAGACCTATTACTGTAACACAGTTATATGCAAATACTTGTGGGGAGGGGAGGGAAAGATTTGTTAAGAAAGACTGTGCTATCGAATGGAAAAATTTAAAACATGCCATAGTACACCACATAATATTACTAAAGTACACAACCAGACTAATCTGACACCTTGTTTAGATAAATTATTTTCTAGACAAAAAAAGCATTGCAGTTTTGATTTATCCAGAGCTTCAGATAAGTATTTGATAGACTATAAATGGGGAAAAAATATATTTAAGTTGGAAAAAATAAGGTTTGCTGTAAGAACTAAAGAAGAGATAAAAGACTGAGACACAGCAACTGGATTGTTACTGATTAAGTCACCTTAGGCATGGCCTTCAGAATAATTTTTAATATTTTAACCTTGGCTTAAAAATTGTGCCCTTGAAATTTCCTGATGAGAATGTTAGATGATACTGTTAATGGAAAAAAGGCCTGGGATATCAGCTATAGGAAAACCAGGTACTTTGAAGATGAAGGTATCAGGAATGGATGAAATGTTGCTCTATAACGTCCAAATAATGAACAGAAGGATTAATAAATGTGATTTTTCCTGCAGCAGCGGAACTTGGATGGAATTTGACAAGTAGGAAAGAGATCTAATTGTCTCAGTCAAATCTTGGCATGAAGGTGAGTCACCAGTCTTTATAACCATGACAGAAGAAATACAATTCTAGACTATAGCAGTCAAAGAGTTTCCTGTAGAGAAACAGAAGTACTGATAACTGACTCGTTGTGGACTCAATTCAGTTGCCTAAACTCAAGCAGTCATTTGCAATGCACTGACATATCTGAGACATCTTCATGAGGATGACATTTTTGATAATAGACCATGCCTGTCCTATGAATGGCAATGGGAAGCTAAATAAGACATCATCTCATATTGCACTTGTCACAGATGTTTAGGCAACTGAAATGCACCCTGGGATTTTTTTCTGTTTAGGTTCATTGACTATAATAATGAAAAGAGAATGGAGTCCAATAGAAGAACACGTGTCTTCAACTTGGTCTTCCAGAAGTAGTGAAACTGTTTCTTTAGGCCTGCAACTTTTCAAGCAGTTCATTTTATTACCATGCAACAAGAAGTTTTACTTTCCGCAAAGTAGAAGTTTCTTTTAAAAGCAAAGAAAAATGTTTAATGTGTCTTGTCAAAATATTTTTGGCTATACTTAAATGAAACTACATCTTCTCAGGGGCACTCTCCATCCCATTAGCAAGTGAAAGCATTTAAAGCTCATGAAAGCTGCTTTGATGTTTCTTTTAATAAATGGAGATATGCCAAGATGAACTGAAATATGGTTTATATTGTGCTTCATGAGCTGGTTACAGCTACACTGAAAGCTTCACCNCACACCCAAATGAAGACTGCTCTCATCAGGATATGTCTTTCCTTTTGTCAAGTCTTCTCACATTGAAAATATGAAACTCAGTGAATTTATATAGTTATATTTCCAATATCATTTCTTGGAAGGAGTTAAAAAAAGAACATCCATAGGACAGCCAGCTTTTCACTTAGATATATGCTGATGTTTGGCATTCCAAGTCAGCCTTATTTAGGTGTCTTCTAAAGGAAGGGCAGACTGTATTGGCTATTCT
>VYZV01003834.1:174973-188210 GCA_013401275.1 Pandion haliaetus | reverse complement strand
GCATTTTGCTGACATAACTCAGAACAGATTGCCTATCATTTGTGTTCCTCTAAGGATAAATTAAAGGTTAAATTACAAAATGCATGATTAAGTCCTATTTTTGTGGTAGAGAACACTTACTATTATGTTCCAGATTAATTGCGCTGGCTGGACATTGGATAATGCACCTAAGGTTCTCCCCACCTTTGAGAAGAAAGCAGCGCTCGAGTGGCAGCCCTCTGTTTCTCTTATACCAATCTCCCAAGTGTTTTCTTGCACATCAGTCTGCATAATAGCATTTTATGCTTATTTATTCTCTGTGAATGTAGGTTAACCCGTAGCCTGAGCCCTAAGCTATCTGTATCGTTGTAGTAATGGTGTGTGGACACATGCAGATAAGGGTAGGTTTGGAAGATTGGAATGATTTGTCATCTGAAGCTTTTGTACCTTTATCTATTGTAGGCAGTGAAGCAGCTGCTGGAGCTTCCTTTAAATCTTGCTGTTGTATCGCCAGCACACACTCCCAATTGGGACCTTGTTAGTGATGTTGTTAACTCATGCAGCAGAGTCTATCGCTCACCAAAACAATGCCGAAACAGATATGAAAATGTCATTATTCCAAGGGAAGAAGGAAAGGTGAGTTTACATAGAATGATGCGTCTTCTTTTACCTTAAGTTTGTAGAGTTTTTTTTCCCTTATCTCCGTAAACACTTGTTTTTTGTTAAATGTTTCAACAGTGTAAATAAATAACTTTTAAAAGATTATAAAATTATCCTCATCAGGATTTCCACTTATTTTATGTGATTTCTTTGAAAAGAAAAAGCACCTGAACAAAATCTTCCACAAAAGATCATCTAACTTTCCTTCTTATTTTACAGCTAATGTACGAAGCTAATCCTAAAAAGAAGACAAAAAGTATTTATAAGGTGTGCATTGGTATTCTTTCAAAATCAAATCTAGACACTGTGGTATTTAGCAGCAATGGAGGTGGGCAGATAATTCATATGAGATCCATGTTGAGTGTTACTTGAGTTCTGAAACATCAATTACAATTCCAAATTTATTTTTCCTTTCTTTGTTGATACAGTGGATTGACACCAGACTTCAGCTTTTGGATTTGATAGATAAATTTTAAATCATGCAAGAAGTTTGTGATTTCACTTAAACTGTAGTGGGCATTTTTCCACCTAACAACCACCATATAACTTATCCTGATTATTATGAGGGTACTTAAGATCTGTAAGAATGTACTTCATGCTAGAGTCTAAGTGGATTACAAATACATAGTGAATTTAATGCTTGAAGCACCTTTTAGTAAATGAGGATGATAGTATGCTACAGAAACAAAAATAAATTCCATGATTATAAACAACTTCTTCCAAACCATACAGCAATTTAGTGACAGAACTGGGTAGAGAATCTAGGAACTTCTGACTGTAGTCCCATGCTCTCGCTAATAAGCAGGTTTGTCCCTGGCTGGCAGTTTCTACTTAGGAGAAGCCAAGTATTAGAATGGCATGGTGTGTTGGATGTTAACATAGCTTTGTTGGGAGAGCAGTGCAGTGATGGTTTTATTATATTATGTGTGCGCTATGCATAACTATAAACTAATGGGCTCTTGGTTTGGGTACTGAATTAAACTTGCAAAATCTAAACTAAAGCAAAGATTCTTTTTCAAATTAGAGTTTGTCATTTTGTATGTCCCCAAGTGCTGATGCCAGTGTGACCGTGAGAACTGCTCATTATTTTACTCTTTCTTTATATATTTCCCATAGAGTTTTGTGTAACAGTAAGTTATCAGTGACACAAGGCAGAAACCAGTCTGTGATAGATATGTTGGAGTACGTTTTTAAATAAACTACAAGCGCACCATGTGTTTATACGTAGATGAAATGCCATGTGGGTGTGTTTGCAATTGAACGTTGGTTTGTTTTCATTTTTTAGACTAAAAACAGTCGCCCACTTCGTACCAATCAGATCTATGCTCAAGATGAGGGTGCAACCCACACGCAACTGTATACTAATCATTTTGAGATGATGAAAATGATTGCAGGGAAAAGAAGTCCACCTATCAAACCTCTGTAAGTTTAACTGGGATCATTCAATCTCCCTGTCACCACAGATCTCCTGGAAACTGTGTTCTGAATTGCTCTTGCAACTGAGAGTTATTTTACCCTCTGTTTCAAACTGCTGTTTTGTTTTTCTGTTCTTGATCTCTTTCCTTGTGTCCTGGCCTTGTGTTATTGGAACACCTTCATACTTCATGTGTTTGAGTTAGCTTTTACTCACTGCATGAATTTGTTTTATGTGATTAAGAGCAGAAGAGCACTCAGTTGGTTTTTTTTTAATCTACTTTAAAAACGACACTTTCCATTTCCCTGAATTGTAAACATTTTGATGTCTATGCTGCTTAGTAGTACATTGTTTTCTATGTATATTCCTGCAGTAACTTTTTCTGTATTCATTTAATATTTACTCCAAGTCTTTCTTAAAATGTCTGTCTGTGTGCAGGCTCCAGTACTGGTGGGAATATCATGAAAAAATTCACCAAACAGCAGCGTCATCTGCTAAAACATGTGAAATTAAATATTGTTTTTAAGCTTTTTCGGTCTCCAGTAATACACTTTTGCTCAATTTCAGACTTGGCATGAATCCTTTCCAGAAGAATCCAAAGCATGCATCAGTGCTTGCAGAAAGGTGGGCACTCTCTGTCTAAAAGGAGTTACGAATTACATAAAAGTGCTTTTTTTCTTTTCTTTTTTACCTTTCAGTTATTTATTTTTAACGATTGTGTGTTCTGTCTTATCATTGTTTCTAGTGGAATCAACTATGATAAGCCACTTCCTCCAATTCAAGTTGCATCCCTCCGAGCAGAACGTATTGCAAAAGAGAAAAAGGTATGGTCTCCATCTCAGCTATATGTATGACTGCAGTAATTAAAAAATTAGGCAACAGAGGAAGTACGAGAAAAGCTGCCTCCTGGGAGAAGTTTGGTGGTACAGTAGATGTTATGAGCAGCTGCAGCTTGTTCATGGACTAGGGTTTAGATATCCCAGGTCCAAAGAGGGACCTTTCCTTGGGCCTGTATGTCATACTCATACTTGTTGTTTAGAAGCGTCTTTTTGGAAAATACATTAAAAACATGTAAAAATCTTGTTTTATTTGTGACTGTTCTGTAGCCTCCTTTCTTATATTATTCAGAAAGAGATACTTGTCCTTGCTTGTTGATGGTAAATTGCTTGTGCTCTGCTCTAAGCCATATAACCATGAATATAGCTTGTAGTTTCATAGAATCATAGAATCATTTAGGTTGGAAAAGACCTTTAAGATCATCGAGTCCAACCATCAGCCATGCCCACTAAACCATGTCCTAAAGTGCCTTGTCTACATGCTTTTTGAATACCTCCAGGGATGGTGACTCCACCACTTCCGTGGGCAGCCTGTTCCAATGCCTAACAACCCTTTCAGTTAAGAAATTTTTCCTAATATCCAATCTAAACCTCCCCTGCCGCAACTTGAGGCCATTTCCTCTTGTCCTAACTCAATCCTAGTTTGAAACTAGTTAGGTCATGTAACTTAGAGAGTTACAGTGAAGACAGATTTGTATGCTGTCTCTGCACACAGATATATAATACATGCTTGGAATTAAAGGGGTTTTTTTGTTTTGTTTTTAAAAAAACACATCCTGATTGTTACATGCAATGTTTTGAAGACTATGAAGCTCACACTTTGATTTCCTAGGCTTTGGCTGAACAGCAGAGGGCACAGCAACAGACAGGTCCACAGCCTCAGCAGCAGCAAGCTGGCCAGCAGCAAGCTCAGCAACCAGCTGTACAGCAAGCACAAGCCCAACCTCAGCCACAGGCTCAGGCACAGGTAGTTCAGCAGCCACAGGCAGTAGTGCAGACTGCAGTAACTACTGTGGCCAACACAGCAGTATTGGTAAGAAAGGGAGGGCTTGGTGCCTCTGGTATAGTAACTTCAGTTCTTCTGTGTGTACCATATTTGTGTGTTTTATTTTCTCTGGAAAGTGAGAATTTTAGGTCAGTGTAGTGAGGTAAAGCTTTTTCTTTCTTTTTTTTTTTTTTCCCAAGTATGCTGGATATCTTCTTTTTTGCTCATTTAAGACTGTGTTTGTACCATTATAGCAATAGGTCTTGGCATTCTGGGGTGGAAAAACACCATATCCTTTGCAAAGAATTTTTCCTTTTTCAGTTTAGACTTTAATTTAAAAGTCTGAGCAAATACATGTACACAGTCAGTGAACAGTGTTTATACAAAGAACTTAGAAAATAAAAAGAATGTAGCTGTTAAGAGCTACTTTGTGAAGTAGCTTAAAAACCAAAGCTTTATTAACCTTTGCAAGGCAAGTGGAATGTTGCATCATACAGGACCTACCATGGTTGTTCTATTGTGAATCTGTGCAAAGTTTTCATGGCTTCCTTAAGTCTAGAATCTGTTTTAATGAATCTGATGACAGGTCTGAGGCTTTTGTTTTTAGAGCCAGTCCAGTTTGCATACTAATATGTGCAGGCACTGGTGATTTTATTTTGCTTCTTGAAGGGCAAGAATACTGCAGCTTTTACAGAAAAAGATACGAGGACAGGTTCTGACCCATAAGTACTGCTGTGTATCTACTGCTCAGTGATGTTCATGTGTGACTGGTTGTCTGTGGCATGCCAGAGTAACATACTGCTCCCTTCTTCTGCTAACAAGGATGTCAAATGGCCAGTATTTACCAACATTTGATTGGTCTCCAATTGCTCATTATATATTAGGATTCTGCCACACTACATCAGTTGTTGTTGATAATGTAGGATGAATGAACAACTGCAGAAGCATCTATGCGTTTTACTGAATTTGTCTTATTTTGTCACTTCTGGAATTGTGTTAGACAGCATGGTAGAGTAAGAACTGTATTGAGTTTTCTTTTATTGTTTTTCTGAACTGTTACCTCAATTGTCTTCTAAATAGGCGGGCACAATCAAAACAGCAGTTACGGGGACAAGTATACAGACTGGTAAGAAGACTTTATAATTAGGCATGGGAGATGATAGGACATTCAGAACTTCATTTTTAGAATCTCACATTTAATCCTGCCTTGCTTTCAGCTACAGTGAGTGGAAATGTCATAGTGAATACCGTTGCTGGAGTCCCTGCTGCTACCTTTCAGCCCATCAATAAACGTCTGGCTTCACCTGTTATACCTGGAACATTGACTGTGAGTAGATTGCATCACTAGTTGTGTCCCTGGACTGATCTTGGTTGCATGTTTTATCAGCGCACCTTCTTTAGCTTTCCATGTTATCAGAAACTCTGCTTCTTGCAAATCTCATGTGCATCATGTGATTCTGTATCAAACCCCTCTTCCTTACCAAAATACTGGAACACACTGGAACAGTTTATCAGAAAAAAGTGCCTAACAGATCCTACTGTGAAAAATAGTTCGTAGACAACTGCTGTCATAGGCAATGTGTTATATCATTATCATTTCCAGCCTGTAACTGTTTTGTGCTTTGTTAATTATGATCTTTATTACTATTTTAATGATTTAAGACTATGGAAGATAAAGCAAAAAAATGAAAGGTAGTAAAATCAGATTTCTGGAATGTATTTAAGAATTTGGTGATCAGCCTGTTTGAAAAAGATTTAGCCAGATGCTGATTATGAGACATATCCAAACAGATAGATGTGTTAGAAAGATTTGGACCATTCTTGCTTTTGCAATGCTTTTGCATTTTTTGTGTTTGTTTCTAAAATTGTATAGTCCGTTTCCAGAAGGTTCCATAGCTTTATATGAAGTACAGAAACTTTGAGAAATAATGACTGTGTTCCTTTTCAGACTTCGGGAGGCACTGCAACTGCACAAGTGGTACATACCCAGCAGCGAACTGCGGCAGCACCTGCTGCTTCCACAGAGCTGGTGACCATAGCATCTACCCAGGGAGTTCGTGCAGTAACTTCAGTGACAGCATCAGCAGTAGTAACTACAAACTTAACACCCGTGCAGACCCAGACAAGATCTTTGGTGACTCAAGTTACACCAGGTAATAAATGTGTGTGTAGGGATTTTTTTCCAAGGGTACGTAAAGGGCCTCAAAATTTCTGTAGGTTGCTTGACCACCATAGCCCCACAATACTGAAAGTCTGGATTTGTTGGCAGCACAATTAAACAGTGCTATGATTTTTAACTTGCTTTATTATTTGTGCCCAGATTACATTTTTCTCTAGTATTTCTGGATAAAGTGTTGCAGTAGAGAGCTGCTTGGCCCCCAGGCATTACAATTAAAAAAGATTATTAATAATCTAGCAGTAAAATATTAGAACTGAGTATCTCGACTAAAAACCATTGTGAAGAAAGGATCATATATTTTATTATTTACTCTGCTTTTACATCATATTTATGCTAATTTGTTGTTAGTAGTTAGTCCACAAACTGTGCTGGAGCAGAAGAATATGCATTTAACAGCTTGGCTTTTCAGGTGGAATCAATGAATTAAACTGAATGTTGAAAATCTTTCTTCAGAGCATTTTGTGTTTTCTTTGTTTACAGCTACACCAACAGTTCAGCTGTCCGGCAAAACAATCACCCCGGCTCACTTCCAGCTTTTGAGGCAGCAGCAGCAACAGGCTGCTCAGGTGCAGGTCCCGCAGATACAGGCTCAGGCACAAGCCCAGTCTCCAGCTCAGATAAAAACTGTAGGGAAATTGTCACAGGTGAGGAAATGCTTCTGAAGTAATGTGGCATGTTACTCGCATTGTTATTGTAAGCATTGTTAGCAGTGTGTGTTGTATGCAGTTTTCTTGGGCTAGAGTGAAATGCAGCTCTTTCTGAAATTCGACCCTACTAAAATTTCACAAAGGCAGTGAGCCTGATAGCCATTTCAGATAGCACCACTATCGCAGTAGGTCAGGATGTAAAGCACTTACTGTTACTTATTCAGTGGCAACCCATTGCGTAAAGGAGTTGCATTCTTAGCTCTCTGATACTAACTGAAGTCTGGCATAAAATGTTTTTCCTTTAAAGCTCCAGATTCATCTCCATTTTTTTCCTGTAGTCATGTAGAAGATTGGAAATGATGGAAGTGTTTGATTTTTGCAGGAGCAGCTGATCAAGTTGCAGAAGCAGAAACTGCAGCTTCCCCAGCAGCAGGCAGCACAGCAGACACAGCAAGGTTCACAACAGCAAACAGCACAAGTACAAGTGCAACAGCAACAGCAAACTCAACAACTCACTGCTGTGACAGCACCTCGTCCTGGTGCAGTTCTCACAGGCACTACTGTGACAAACCTGCAAGTTGCTCGTCTTGTAAGTTGGCTTTGACTTTGCAAAGTCTTAAACACCTTACTATCTTTGCTGGTTTAAATGAACTGGATACTGGTCATTCATGCACACAAGTGCCCTTTGCATTACTTAGGCAGTACAAAAGATATAGCTGTAACAGAAATAGTTTTAAATTGCACTTACCCACTGATACCATCTCTGAATTGTATTACTGTAAAAGAGCAATTACATTTAGGAACATTTACAACTATCACTTTATAATGACCTATTATATGCAGCAAATATTTTTTTTGTGCCAGTACAATAATCTTTGTTCCTTACTACTTAGACTCGTGTTCCTGCTTCCCAGCTTCAAGCACAAGGACAGATCCAGGCCCAAACTCCGCAAGCAGCACAGGTTGCTTTGGCAAAGCCTCCGGTGGTGTCTGTTCCAGCTGCTGTTGTGTCATCTGCAGGTGTCACTACACTCCCCGTCACTGTTGCAGGCATCAGTGTTGCCATTGGGCAGCCCCAGAAAGCAGCAGGTATGTCAACAGACTTGCTAAAACGTAATAAAATTTTAAATGCCACTTTTTAAAAGGTAGGATGTTTCAAGTAATGTCTTCTATGGGACACTCACACTTTTTAAAAACTAAAGTGACCAAGGTTGCGTTCCCATTTGTTTCAAAAATGAGGCAAGACAGTTAAACTTATTCCATTTAATCTGGAGGTTAGCGTGATTCTTTAGCCATAAGTGGTAGGGTTTTGGGGTTTTGTTTTGGTTTGTGTTTTTTTTTTTTAAATCTGTGGATGACAGTAGGCGAGCAGATACAGTTTTAAAAATAAAGACATAGCAATTTCACAGTTTTTATAAAAATGCAAAATGCAAATAGGAAGACTTGTATTTTATAACAGTCTCCTGTAGTATGGACAGAATTTTTCCTGTGGGATGATTATTGTTAGAACACAAAGATAGCTTACTCATGTCCTTAGTTTACAGAATATTTTTTTCTCCACTGTCAAAATCATATGTCTTATTCCCATTAAAATCAGTGGCTTACTAGTGCTCAAAGCTATGCAGATGTATAAGTCTATAAAAAGCACAATCTGTGTTTGCAAGCTGTGATTACTGGGACAAAGCAATAAAATGAAGACTTTTAAAGTTCTAATTATTTTTGTAATTTTCAGGAGGCCAGACGGTAGTTGCACAGCCACTGCATGTCCAGCAGCTTCTAAAACTTAAGCATCATCAAGCAGCACAGCAACAGAAAGCTATCCAGCCTCAGGTTGCACAGGGTCAAGCTACTGTGCAGCAAAAGGTACTTGTTGTTTGCTTTCCCATTGAGTTATGTAATGCTTCTGTGGTTGTAAAGCTTCAGCTCTGAATTACGAGGACGCTCCTAGAGAGTCAGTCAGTGTTTCTAGGGGTGAATCTTAAGTATGCCTAGAGAGAACGGTTTCTCGTGTGCCTTTTCAAGTGCTTAATAGTTTTTTCAATAAGGTGGCTGTTTGCTGTGATTTCTCATGTCCCAAAATGGGTTTTCTATTTCAAGTAACAAAGATCAAGATTCTCTTTAGTCACTTCTAATATAACCAAACATGGAAAATTCCTAGAGATTTTCACTGTTTACAATATAATTTGTGCAAAATACACTTTTTCCTGAAATGCCATGTTCTCGTGGGCTTTGCTGTCAATCAGCCACCAGTGTGGTTTTTTGGAAGTGCATGATCATATGCAGTATGCGTATGTGTGCACATGTGTAAGAGAGAACCTTTTCAGAAAATAGTTTAAGTGATTCAGAATATTTGTGTAAGTGCATGAAAGCTTTCGCCTAGTGTTCATTTTGCTATTACTAACCCTGGGAGAATTTTGTTTCAATAATTAAATGTAATTAATCTTGTTAGCTACATACCTATTCTTTAAAATACACATATATTTTGTAGTCATTGATGCCTTTTTTTCTCTTCTGCAGATAAATGCTCAACAGGTTACAGTCCAAACCCAACAGCAGACTTCACAGCAACAAAAAGTAACTTACACTACGCAGCCTGCCATTAAAACACAGTTCTTGACAACTCCAATTTCCCAAACCCAGAAACCAGGTGGAACCCAGCAAGTGCAGGCCCAGATTCAGGTACAGGTAACACAGGTTTACACCTTTAAACTCTACTGTGACTGGAGAATTGTAAAGATGACAGGTGATGTAGCATTTTAGCACCTACTCATATTAATTCTAGTCACACATTCGTTTAAATTGACTTTGTAATAAAAATCATTGGTGCTGAATATGTGGCCTTATAGCAGGTCAGAGGAACTATCTGAGCTGTAAGTTCACCTTTCCTCTTTTAAATAAATAAATTGAGTCACTCCTTTTTATTAAGCAAGGGATTCCATACTGTGTTTACTAAGGAAAATTCAGCCAGAGTTCTTCCTGTTCTCTGGTGCTGCCTCCCAGCCTAATCTCTGGCAGCCAAGAGTAGGTGACAGTTCAGTTCTCTTCTGCATAACTGCATCAGTCTAACCAAGGAAAAAGGAGGAAGTTAGGAATTGGAAGCCTTACTCTTTCAAAAGTATATCTAAGATAATGTAGCACATTAGAACTTCGTGCTTCCTTCAATTTTATAAATAGGAGGAAACGAGTATGTTGCAATTAAAATTGAAAATACGACTTTTCCTCTCCTAGCTAAGTTCTTCAATACACTGATCTAAAAAGTTTTACAGAAGTTCAGTATCACTGAGAATGCCAAGCTGCAGCTTACCATGAACAGGACTTTGGAAGGTTTTCACTTGGTAGCAGTTTTGATAGGTATGTGTTTTGCTGCTATTACCATTTTTTTATTTTGACCAAATCTTTCTTTATTTCATGTCACTACAGGTTGCAAAACTTCCACAAGTAGTCCAGCAACAGGCTACTGTTGCCAATATTCAACAGATGGTTTCGGTTTCCCAACAGGTAGGTTTTGCACTTGTCAAATACAGCACTAGAAACGTGATCCTATTGAAGACTCATTTATTTGGAATATGTGTATTTTTCGCCTTGTGTGTGGCATAGGCAGTGTTTTTGAACGATATAGCAAGTGCCCTTCTATGAAAATGAATTGTGAATAACGAGTAAGCTACTGTATATTCTCTAGTCTAAAACTTTTGTAGGTGGAGCAACATTGGTTCATCACTGTAGATAAGCTGAAAAAAAGATTTTAAAAAATACTTTCTAGAGCCGAAAGAACTATTAAAAATGGGTTTCTTGTGATACATAGTCAAGATAGCAAATAATTGAACTAATGAGTGCCATCTGAGTTTCTTCTACAAAAATGAGGACAAATCGAGGGTTACAAGTTGTTTTGTTCCAGTTCATAAAGCTGTGTAAAGTGCTTTGTAAAAGTCAGAATGGTGTGGTGTCTGTTCTGAATGTGGTATGATAACAGACGGGACTAGGACAAGAGAAGGTCAGATGGTTTGGTTTCCCCTCCCCTAACTACCAGGCAGTTTATTTAACACTGTTCAGAACAATGTCATTCAGACCATTAGCAACCGGCATAACTTATGCAGTTGATTGGCAGGAATGATTTAACTTCGGGTGGTGGATGAAGTTACTGCCTTCGGTGCACAAAAATCTGAGCCAATCAGCTCTTCATCTGTCACAGTTTATAGTGCAGTGTTTTAGTGCAGAATAAAATCTGTGACTGTTTATCTTAAAATGATGATGAAGTGGTGTAAGCTGACTGATAACCACCTCAGATGTGAATGCTTCAAGGGCAAGGTAGACAGCAGGGAGTAGAAACCTCATCAGTCAACACAAGTTGAGTTGTCCTCTGTAGTCAGTAAGAGCTCCTAGATAATTTTCCAAGGGACATTAAAAGCTAGATTTTCAAAAGTCATTGATGTTGGCATAACTCTGGGACTGTCGAAGTCCATGGTAAAAAGACAAATAAACAGCTCCCCTCCCACACACACCACTGACATCAATGGCAGTAGGATTAGGCCATGCTAAGTATTTTTAAAACTGCAGTCTTGAAGCGTTAAGTAGCATTCTTTTTACCTGCATTTTTAGTGCTTCCCAGGGGATTCCTCTTGGATCAGTCAAGAGTTAACTTTCCCCTGGAGAAGCCCTTGCAGCTTCATTTGGCTTCTGCCTCTGACAAAGGCAGCTGGAGCTGCTCAGTTTTCATTACCTTGTCCTCTGAAGAAGGAGATACTGAATTTTCTTCTCCCTTGCTCTGGGTAGAGCTATGAAAATTAGATTCCTGGATGAAGTTCAAGCTATTCTACCCTAAATTGGCAATAGAGACTGGCAGCTGTAGTCTGAAAGGATAATGTCAGAGACTGGTAGGAAGCCTCAGTGGCTGTATTTATTGTCATAATATGGGTGCAGAGTTGGCATTTTAACCTCTTTGATCCTCCCTCTGTTCTTTTCCCTGTTCCTTCACTCCTGCTTCTGCAGTATAGGAATTTTCCTGTTTATCCAGTGGGGTTTCTATACCTTCCACCTATCTTCTGTAAAGGATCTGGGGTAATGTCCTTTGATTTGCACTGCAGAGATCTGAGTTACAGGTATCTTGGCTCTTAGTGCTGTTTTATAAGGCTCTAGAAAATGTGACAGAACAGTGTTTCTCAGTGAAACCACAGAGCCCATGTTCCCAGCCTTCCTACTTTGTCCGAGATGCTTGTCAGTCAAGAGAGCGAATGCCTGTGTAAGTCAGATGCCTTCTGTAGAGTGGAAATGTAATGAATGCTCAGTTTAATGCCAAACTATTATTTTGTAATTGCCTTGTCATTCTAATGTCTAGGTACAAGCTCAACCCCAAACTGTGACACTTTCTCAGACAACAGCAGGTCAGCAGCAGGTTCAGGTGATTCCTGCAACAACTGCTACTGCTCAGGTCGTCCAGCAGAAACTGATACAACAGCAAGTTGTGACAACAGCGTCTCCCCAGATTCAGGCTCCAGGTGTACAGAATCCAGCCCAGACACCAGCAACATCTGAAGCCCAGAATCAGCAAGCAAAAGTACAAATGAGGACGCCTACTGTCAGATTAAAGGCACCTACTAAACCAAGTTGAACTAATGTTTAAAATGCAATAACAGGGAAACACAGCATTTCTTGTTTGCTAAGCCAAGTGAGAAGCTACTCCAAACATCCAAATGAAGACAAACCACCTCTTTTTTTTTAGCACGTTTTTGCTGGTGAAGATTTAAACATGGAAACTCTCATAAAACTTAAATGTATTAGCAACTGTTTAGCACTCAAAATCTGTACAGGATGCATTCTGCCAGTGTTCTCTGTGCTCATTCAAACCAGATAAAGCAAACATTACTTATGTTTAAGTTCTGCCCAGCTTCACGAAAGTAACATGGTGATATGCCATAAACTTCAGTAAAATTCATCTGTGTTAGCATACCACAAACTGCCCGTGGGAATATGCAGTTCTTTGCTATAGTTTGGATGGGCACGCAATATCCAGGGCGAAGCCATTCAAAGAACCAAGTGTGGCTAATATAGCAAAGTATTTTCCATCTGTATAAAAGCTGCATGTTGTTCTCGATTGAGGTAAATACCTCTGGAAGATCTAACATATTTGAAGTGCTCCCTGCAAAGTTTAGCCAATAAATGTGAAAACCTGTAAGTATATGTAATTAAAAAGGAAAAAAAGTTTCATTCTCCATTTTTGTAAGTCTTTTAAAATGTTTGTTAGTAGTTTTGTGTACAGTTTATTGAATCGCCCAACCTGTGCTCTCATTCTCATATTTCACTTTTAAGATAATGGATATTTTAGGCATGAACTGAGTAAATACTGTGTTGATAGTAGATGTGTATTAAAGTGTAGCCCATTTTTTTTGTAAAAGAATTGTTTAGTGGATACAGCTAAACAAACGATCCGTAGCTGTTTCTCATGGGACTTCCGTAAAGGAAAATCTGCAACTGATAAAATTTAATCTCTCAGTTTCATTCTGCTCTTGCAACATGTTTAAATGTTCAGTACTTTCTACTCAG
>VYZV01003834.1:156751-168260 GCA_013401275.1 Pandion haliaetus | reverse complement strand
GCGCGGGTCCGACATTTTGGGGCGGCGACTTCTTCCAGCAACTTCTTAAAGGGGCCATCTCTGCAGCCCCCCTCCCCTGCCACCAAAGAAAACTGCGCCACACAAACCCATAACAGCCTTTCACTGGATCCTGTACCATTTGCAGTCAGTGGACATAGCTTCACATCCTGAAAATGGCTGGGCACTGCAAGAGCCATAAATTCACCGTACAGCTTGTTTTTAAGTGGTGGCTGTGGAGAGAAGCCTAAGAAAGCTAAACAGAGCACAGCAGTGGTGTGGGGTAGTCTATAATGAAAGCACAGAAACATTTAGACACAGTGTAGTCCCATTGTACATCACAAATGGATGTTGTCTTTTTTCTTTTTTTAACAGGGAATATCCTGACTTTTACAAAAAGCTGTACAGTCTTTTAGACCCTTCTATATATCACGTGAAGTACCGAGCCCGCTTTTTCCATTTGGCTGATTTGTTCTTGTCTTCATCGTAAGTAGCATCTTTATTATGCATGTTTACTATTTTCCTCCTGCTTTTCTGTTGGCCAGAGACTGTTCTTGAACAGTCCACCACATGTCTGGATATAATGTATTCAGTGTGCCTATTGGATTAGATGCATTTTTAGCAAGAAAACTGAATCAAAGAGAGTTATTGTAGTGTTGTGTAATTTTTCATGTGCTATTTTTGAAGATTTGCCACACAGCCATCTAGTTTCAGAAAGTAAAAATGCAGTTAGTTACCTGAGTTTGATCTGCAAGTGATTGTGGATGTATTTTGATCTGTATTCCACTTCGGCTGAAAGTGATGTTTTTTCTGTTTGTCTTTATGAATATGGAAAAGTAACATTTGCAGGCTTTTTATAGATCATAAAGCTGTTAATAAACTGATGACCTTCTGCAGACATATAACATTGAAATATAAAGTGTTTGACAGTCTGTCTTGATGCTGTCAATTCATTGTACACAGGGAAGAAACTAGATAAGCAGCTGGTCATATAGTTGCCATCATATGTAATAAAATAAACCAAGAGTAACGCTTTACAGTTCAGCACTAGGTACTTTAATATTAAACCCCTTGTATTCATAGTGTACTTTGGAGAGAGTAACAAGATCTGGCAGATGGTGTCCTGTGGAGTGGCTTTGCTGAGCCTTGCAGGTATAGCAAGCCCCAGGGCTGAAGGCTGTGGCTGAAAATTGTCATCTTTCATCCCAGCTCTTCTGACCTGAAGAAAGTGCCTAGATGAGCTGATTGCTGTTAGAAATTTGCATTTTCACCACAAGAAAAAAAAACCAAAAACTATCCTGCAGATTTACATTACAGAAGCTTTATGTTCCCATCAACAGCTGTGGTGCTTGCTTTAGTAGTGGAAGTATTACATAAATTTAACACCATGGCCTGTGTACTAATTAAACCCACAAAATGACATTAGAAGAATATAATCAAGGTTGCTGGGCCAAGCACTCAGAAGTTTATAAAAGGACTGAATAAAGACTGCTATGTGAATGACCGTGTACAAGAGCTATGCTTGGCAAGTGCCTGGAGTGGCGCCATGCATCTGCATTGAATCACAGATTGGTTTGAGGTTATTCATATGTTGAATGGAAATGCCCCCAGATTTGTTCCAGAGAGCCCACAAGACCCTATATTACTGCTTGAAACCAGGATTCTTATAGCTTCTCTTTACTTCATAGCTGAAAAAATCTGAAGAGCCCCGCTGATCTTTAACCTGACATGCTGTTTAGATCGGTGAGGTTGCTGACTCACTTGCTAGGACTTCTACATGCTGGTTTCTTCTGTCTCCTTTCCAACAGTCACTTGCCAGCATACCTGGTGGCAGCGTTTATAAAGCGCCTCTCCCGGCTGGCCCTGACTGCTCCTCCTGAGGCTCTACTCATGGTCATTCCCTTCATCTGTAATCTCTTTCGGAGGCATCCTGCATGCAGAGTGCTAGTACACAGACCTAATGGGCCAGAAGGTAAGAGGGAGGGTGGCCAGGTGAGTTTTGTGTTACGCCTTTAGGCAACATAAAGAGCAGGATTCCTACAAAGAAGGAGGGGAGATCGCAGCCCCAGTTCTGAAGTTTAGAAGGATCCCCCTGTCCCTTGAGTTTGTGGAAAGCCAGCAGGCTGTTCTTGCAAGTTCTCTGACTCTGAAGATCTGCCTGCATTGCTCCTTTCTGACCTTGGGCCTCACAGTTGGCTGCACTGCCTCTGTGATTCCCTGGGTGAAGGTTGCTTTGAGCCTGGCACACTGATCCAGGCTACTTCCAAGTGCTAAAGGATGGGGGGATCTGTACCATACACTGAGCTTGTCTTGTTCACCTCAAGACCATAAAGAAAAGAAACCAAATGCAGAAACCAGAAACTTCCTACATTTCTGTCTGTAGTGTTTTTGTATAGGTAGCCCCACTAGGGCCTCAGCAGTCTCCTGAGTTTTTACTTCATCTCTCTGTGATTTATTTAACTGACCAGTGTTGAACATCAGTAGTGACTGTTCAAAGTTGCCCGAGATGTCCTTTGCATCCGACTGTTCCAGTTCTCAGTGTCCTACTTCCTGTGCTCTTTAAAAGTAACGTGATTCTGTAGTGCTGCCAACAGTGACTCTTGGGTTGTGCTGGGATGCGTCAGCTTGTTCCTGGACCCTAAATGTCTTGGGAAGGAGCAACTGTGGCTGCAGAACTGCTCTGAGTCTCTGTGTTCCCTTTGGGGTTATGTACATCACACAGGAGGTATTTGCTCTGTATCTCTTATTTCCTTAGATATGTCAGAAGATCCATATATTATGGAAGAGGAGAGGCCATCTGAAAGCAGGGCTTTGGAGAGCTCTCTCTGGGAGATTCAGGTATGTCAGCTAAAAAGAAACATCTGGTCTGGTATGGGTTTCTTCCACCCTTGCCGCTTTCTTGACATGTCTTGGCAGTAGGCAGTCCTGCTTACAAGAATCTGCTGACATGTCTTGCAAATCAGATCTATCCTAGCATAAGAGGCAAAGCACACATTTGACTGTGCAGCTGAAAAGTGTGCAGTTAACAGCTGAAACAGACTAAATACCTGCAAATGTTTGAGGCTTTTTATTTGCTTTGGAGAGGAGAGAGGAACTTGTTGAGCACTGGTGGAAATTAATTGGGTACAGCTAGGTCATCCTGTAGAAATGGGTTTAAAAATTCTAGAGAAGATTGTAACGTTCATCTTTCACCTGGATTGTTTGTAAGATGGTGTATGAAGGTTGAAATTGGTTAAATTACTCCAATACATTACTAAAACCTTAATGCCAGGATTATCACTTTCCATTTAAATGCTACAAGGGTTTTGTGTAAGGGGCTGAAGCAGCAACAAGAACGTTGTGCAGGAGCAGGAAGCCCAGAGAACAGCAGCTCGGATGTGGCATCAGGGCTGTGGGAGGTAGCAGAATTGGGTTATGCATTGTAGGCGTGGCCTGTGGAGGAGTCTGTCTGTCTGCACTTGTTCAGTTCACTGAGCTGGATGTGAACCAGGTGAGAGGGGCCTTTGACGTGTTTGAAAGATGGCTGAAATCAGGATTTGTTGAAGCTGTGTAGTAGCACAGTACAGCAAACTTGCCTCTGCTGGAATTTGATGTTCACTGAAGATCTGACCGACAAAGGGGCAGATACCTGTGTGGGAATGCAGATAGCTGTGTGTTACCCCGTACTTATTAGGCCATCTTCTATTTGTCTTGCTTTTGCAGTCTCTACAGAACCATTATCACCCAGATGTGGCCAAGGCAGCTGCTATTCTGAACCAGTCGCTGTCTGAAATAGAGGATGATATATCAGGGCTCCTGGAGCTCTCAGCTTATGAGGTAGTGTTGCTGTGCCTTTGTGAATGATTGGAACCAGAGGAAAGGAGACTGGTTCCTGGACACAATAGCCGTGTTCTGTTCATCAACCTTGCTGCTGGGCAGGGAGCTAGACTGACTTTTGGTTACCCAGAGCCAGGGAAAACCAGGAAAATGTCTGTTAAATAACAGAACATGAGGCAGCAGTGGTGACAGGGCTAGCTTTTCTATAAAAGGTTTATTTGCTATATCTTTTAAGAGGTTAGAGAGAGCAGTGGTATCAGCCAGGGTGAAGAGCTTGTACTGAGTTTTGCCAATATCTTCTGTTTTTTCCTTTGTAGCTTTTTGATAAAGAAGTAAAGAAAAAGGCTATTGATGTGCCCTTGGAGTTTGAGCAAGTACGAGGTTTGTTTGGGAAGAAAAATGATATTTTTGCAGAGCACTTCACTTTAGATTGATGTGGTCTCTTATAAACACATCTGACTGATCTGAGGGACATGCAAAAAGCTTACGTTCTGTGCTCGGCAATTCTGCCTTTAAAGTTTCTCCGTGTGATGAGAGCTGGACTGCTTGAGAAGGGTGCAGCCTTCTTCAGTGACCTTTGCCACTACCCATGGATGGACTTGACTTTGTTTCTCACGCTTGCATACTGCCACCTGATATTTGGGAGGGATTTTTCCTCACAGCAAGGTTTTCTAGACTTGTTTATTGCTGGGATTCCAGCCCTTTTCTCCAAAGCTGCTGGTGCTGGCTGTGATTTGTGACTGCATCGACAGACCATCTTGCTGCCATTCAGTGGGACTGAGGGGAATTGCGGTCTCTGACTACTGCTCTTGTTTTTCAGATGTTTTACTTTTATACTAGAGCTGGCAACCTGTTTGTAGCAAGTGACTTCAATACATAGCTGTAAACACCTGATGATACTCTAATTATATTTTTTATACACACTTTTAAACTCATGTCTTCAGAGGGATGTTTGGCTTCTTCTGTACTCGTCTTAACACACCCACGTTCAAGGCACTGAGAGCTCTGGTTTGTCAAAAACAGCTCATAGATGATGCTCAGTAATTCCATCTGTGAAGTGTTACTGATGATCCCTCATGTACATCCATCTCATGCTGTAAGGTTACTTAATTCAAAATGCTCATGAGCTTTGGAAATGAGCATAATCCTGGTGACTGCTGTAGCTAGGGAGGCCAACTGATGTGCAGTGGGAGGTGTGTCTAATCCTTGATTTTTGCTTCAGAACAATAAGCAGCTTGATGGAGTTTTGTTTGCAGCCTGCAGGTGTTGTAGGAGTTCTGGCCAGTGTGTATCCAGGTGCTAATGAAGTTTTAACTAGTCCACTGATGCTAGGTGGTTTTGTTAATTTGGATTTTTCACATGGTTCCAGAAGTCATGCAGAAATTCCTTTTGATAGGGTTTGGTGTTCTCCCCCGCCCCCCCCAAGGTTTTAAGTTTAAGGTAAAGTCCTTATTAAGAATGCAGATAAACTCAGGACTTTTTTTTCCATAATAATTTTCAACAAAGTAATGTTACCTCGTTAGACTTTAACTCTGCTTGCATATTTGGAAATCTTAGTTTGTGGAGGAATGGAGGCCAAAAAATCTAATTTCTGGCAGACAGGTCTGTTTAAGTCAAGGGAAACTGCAGCTGTCTTAGAGAACCTAAGTGTTATGTTTTCTTCATCAAGTTTTCTTCATGCTTTCCAAACAATGGACATGTCCTCAGAGTATAGAGACCCACCTCTTCTTTTTTTTTTCTCTGATGCTTTTGAATTCAGGTTGGGTGTTTTTCAGGATTCAAATTTTTTTCTTTTTTTAAAAGAAGTCTCGATCTTTGTTGTTCACTGGTAAGAAACCAATTCTGTCTCCTCCCTGGCCAGCCTGCTTTTCTTTTTTCTTTTGACTTCCGCTATCTGTGCAAGGAAGGCAGAATGGCTGAGATGATAACTTTTAACTTGAGAGACCTCAGTTCAGGTTCACCCAAGCCTTGTATTTCACCTCTAAAATGTATCTCGCTATGTCATGTGTGTGTTGTATGTATGTGTTTGGTAAACATTTTGAAGTGCTCTGATGCTAATGGTAATGAGGACATAGCTACCTTTGAAAGAAGTAAGTGTATCATCTTTCAGATGAAATGAATGAATATATTGAATATTGAAATGAATGATTATGTGTATTGAATACCTTTCTCTGCATCTTTTTGTTTTACTCGGGTTGGCCCAGTTATATCTGCCTGAAATTACTGATGGGCAATGTCATTCATACCTTTCATAATATTGACATTCCAGGAGTGTTAGGATTCTTTTTTTAATGCACAAATATTAAACCATTTGGGCATGGGGCAAGTCAAGGTCTCGTGGGGTTGAAAATTAGGGAGTTTGGTTGAGGAGTTATATGTAGATGGAGGGTAAGCAGTCTTTGTCAACAAGGGATCTGAAGGGCTGTGTAAGCTGTGTGCCTCTGTCATCCTGGGGTCTCCTGGCACCGAACAAGAATACCCTACTCATGGAACAGGTTGAGTTGGTGGGGAGTAGTGGGAAGTAGCAGCTTCTGCCTTCTGGTATGGCCTGCTGCTGCCTTGTGGGCAGGGCGTTGTATCTCTGAGACCAAATGACCACAGACTAAAATATTATCAATACACTTGGATGCTACTGGAAATGGGGGGGGCTTGCTATTTCCCAGGAGGAAGGCTGCAAAGGCACCAGAATCTTCAATGTTTTCACCAGCTGTGGATCCTAAGTACTGTACTGCAATTAATGGTGACTTGACTGGAGCAAGAAGCAATTTATTTTTAAAAGTGCATTCCCTGTGCCCTGTGTGTGCTGACCGTTACAGCTCCTACTGACGTTGAGACGGAGGGTTAGGCTGACACAATATGTTTCCAGATCTGCCGGCACATTTCAGTGCTGAGCTGGAAATGCTGTTAGCACTTTACTTCCAAGTATGTGCAGCTGACCTGGTGTGACTTAATTATTTTGTGGTGATGCCTAGCAGTCCCAGGCACAGCCCCACTGTGCTTGATGCAGACAAGACAAACCCTAGACAGCTCAGAGGAGCTTACAGCTTAAAGTCTGGGTGCACTTTAGACAAGCCTTGAAGGTCTTCCAGAGACTTCATCCCCCATGTCTGATGCTGCACTTGCCTAAGCGCAGCATTTTTAAACCAGTTCTTAGGTGGAGATAGCTTTAAACCGCTGCCGGTCCTTGGAAAAACATTCTACCTGGTCTTTCATCAAGCTTTTATCTTTAAACTTTCACCTCCCCTCCCCTCAATAGGAGGCATCAGGGAAAAAAAATCAGCAGTTATAAATATTAAAAGTTTCATCTGCACTGAGTGAACAACCCTTATCAGGCTGCACACCCGCTGCTGCTACTGCTCTACAGGTCTCCACAGACTGCAGATTATAGATGCTTTAATCATAGTGCGTATTAACTGGAAGGCCAGATTGGAGTACCAGGCAGAGAGCACTTAAGTCACTGCTGTTATTATTTGATTTTTATCAGATGTGGGGAGGGGGAAGAGGGCTGTTCTGGGTTTTTTTGTTGTTGTTGTTGGGTTATTTCAGTGAGCATAAAAGATAGTTTTATGAAAACATTTTACATAGTCGCCCAGCCTCCCCACTCATCACTGCCTCATTACCCCACCAGAGGATAGTGATAAGGTCTCTCTGTGTTGCAATGGGCTGCCCTTGGTTTATTTTCCTGAGCTTTCATTTGTTTAAAGGCCGTTCAAAGTCATCCCAGCCTGAAGGTAAAAGATAGAGCCACTCATCAAGAGCACGATGGGATTTATTTTGTGAGTCAAAGGTCCGGGTCACCATGGTGTTTGTGTTAATCAGCTTAGATTCTTACTTTTAAGCTATTCATTAGGGGATAGAGGGAAGTGTAGATTTACATCCGTAAATAGGTGGAAAAGTGCAACTGCCAGCCAGAGGCTTGGGGCAGGTTTGCCTCAAGTAGAGGGGTCTCTGCTCTGGGGCAGTCAGTGCCTGTCCTCTTCCAGCACAGTGGCACAAATTCTGCTTGGTTGCAGGCTGGCAGTTGTCCTCCAAGAAATTAGCCTTGTGTGTGTAAAATACTGACTTTTCACGCCATACATTCAGGTATCTCAAGGGGGTATTAGGAGCTGCCTAACATGCATCCCCTGCCTGTCATGTTAACCACCTGGGAGTCCCCCTCTGCCCCTCTGGATTGCAGTAAGCTCCTTTCAGTGTACAGGAGCTGGACACCGAGTAAGTTCATAAATCCTGTCTTGGCTCCAAAGGGACCAGATCCACAAGCTCCCAAGTGCTTTAAAAAACCCCAAACAGTAAAAAATGCTTAGCCCTGCTGAGCAGCTGCTATTAGTATTAAGGTGGTTTCCCAGCGCCTGAGATAGTGAAAGCTGCAGTGTAGCCATAACCCCTGTGTTTCCCACTAGCCAGTTTTGAAAAACAAATGAGCTCTTGGGTAATTTACAGCCTTGCTCAGGCAAAGAGGGCTACAGGATCTCAGTTCGACTGACATCAGCCTTCTCCAGCACTATCATAATCAATATTCATTAACTGAAGTCTATTGGACTTGGAGATTTACTGCTATTAATAAGCCAAGAGTCTATCTTAGTGTAGTTTATGATGGAAATTTTAGGTCTGTAAGAATTGCTCTTCTGCAGTATCTTAGCCCTGTCCCTGGGCCACGCTTGCATCACTAAAAAGAGAGAACTGGAGCACATAGGCAGAGCCAAAAGAGAGAAAAACAGAAACTTCTCTTCAGAGCTGGTGGAAGGCACCTGCAGTAGGGTTAGTGTATGGCCAGCTCCAGAGATAACCCTTTTGTTATCTAAGCAAGTAGAGGGTTAAAAATCTATGAAGAATTTAGTGACGTTAGATGCTGCACATACTAACAAAACCAAATATGTACACAATGTCTAGGATCAGGATGACCGTCCTTGAGGTTGTCAGAAGCGATGAATTAGAGAACTTCTAATTGGGAGTTGGCTATCCTTGAAGGAGAAACATCCTGGAAAATATGTCAACTATATGTACTTTTAATTATCATGTTTATACTTAATTTTGGATAGTTAGCTAAACTGCGTCCTTAAGCGAACTACCCTCGTTAGAATACTAAAACTCACACCCCCTGGGCAGGAGACCCCGGCTCAGGCAGAGACCCTTACTCATAGAGCATGCGTAATGAGAACAGAGATTGTGTAACCATATGCAAATTACTAACCAATCAGTATTAGAGGGAAGTCTGTGGAAACCTACCAACTGCAAATAATGTATACAAGAGGAACTCTGGAGAATACGGAGGTGTGCTAGTCAGTGGGAGACCCCCTAGCACCCAAACTTGGGCAACTTTGTCATAAACAGTATCTGGTCTCTGTGTGTGAGGCTGGCTCGTTGCACACCGGGTACCGAAACCCACTTTGGGGGCAACAGTTTTGGCGACCCACATGGGACACCATTGAGAAGCGTTATCCTGGATCAACTTGCTGCAATCAGTGGGGAGAAACGGACCGCTCGGACTCCAGTGCACACCGAGCTCATTTTTGGGGACTCCGACGGCTCCTGTCCCTGCTGGGCGGTGAGTAAACAAAGGTGCAATGCTGAAATTGAGATATTGCTGAATAGGGGATCTAGTAAGAGGGGCAATTTGTCACTTGATACTTTTGTATTTTGTTAACAACGGGAGGCATCCCTCATTTTGTATTTGATTTAGTATCTGTTGTGTAATGTTCCACTCATTTGGATTTTGAATATTTCTGCGCAAGTCGTTCCCTTAGAAGAACCGCAGCAGGAGATTAGGATATATGAGTAGGCACCTAATATACAGTTTCTTAAGAAACAGTATGGTATCTGGCCTCTCTACCAAGATACCCCCTTGTTGTCCCTTGGGATGCATCCTAAAACATTGGGGTAAGTTTGGAGGGGATCCCCTAATGAAAGAGAAACTGAGATGATATTGTTATCAATGGCAGCAGTGTACAAATTAGATGATCAAGAAGTGTGGGCTGAAAATGGGTCCATAAATTATAATACTGTACTACAATTAATGTTGTTTTGTAGAAGGAGGGATAAATGGGATGAGGTTCCGTATGTTGATATATTTTTCTCTATGTAATAACCTTGAAGTCGAAAAGAAGTGTCGTTTGATGAATAATGATGCAAACGGCAGGTATGCGTTAGCTGATAATGGAAAGAAAAAGCAAAGGTATTATTCTGCATGTGATATAAGGAAAGGATGTACTAGGAAAAGTGAAGAAGAAGATGCTCAAATGTTGGTGGCAAAACCCAATGATAGAGAGCAGGATCTTGAAAGTGAGAGTGATAGCAGTAGCATTGAAATAAAAAAAGAAAAGAGGGATTATATCCAGGGATCGAATACCTTTAGCTCAATCTCGGGGAGAACCTGATTTCAACAACAGCTGGTTATTCAAGTTCCTTTGCATCAAGCAGTAGGACCAGAAGGGTTACCTGTGTTTGTACATTTACTACATCAGATTTATTAAATTGGAAGGAGTCAGTAGGGTCATATCGGGATGATCCTGAAAGGATGTATAGGTTGGGACAAACTGTCATAATGAACCATAACCCCACATGGGGAGATATGCAGATTTTTTTAAATACCCTATTTACTCCAGAAGAGAAAAAGGAGAGAAATCTAAGGAAGAAGACAAAAGGCAAAATGCAAAGGACGATCCTGCTAGATTCATGCCAAAAATGGACCCTGGTTGGGATCCTAATACTACTACAGGAAGGATAATGATTAAACAATATCAACAATTGATTCTCTATGGGATACACTGTGGCGTCCCTAGGCAAAAGAATATTTCTGAATTGTATGGGGTACAACAAGGGATAGATGAAAACCCCTCAGCATTCTATGAGAGATTGTGTGAAACAGCTAGGAAACGGACGGATTTAAATCCAGAGGAAGAAAGTAGCAAGATGATGTTTAATATGCTGTTTATCAGGCAATCAGCCCCTGACACCCGAAAGAAGTTACAGAAGGTTGATAGGGCTGAGGGAATGTCCATTTCACAATTAATGCAGATAGTGTACAGTGTATAATAATAGGGAAGAGGTAAAAAAGAAAGGCAAAAAGAAAAACGAAAAGATAGGAAGCTACAGACTGCTTTAGTAGCTGCTGCTATAGTGGGTGCTTTGTGTCAGGGTCAAGGGCAAGGTAGAAGAGGAAACTTCACAGGAAACATGACCTGAGGAAGAGGCAGAAGTTGTGGTCCCCGAATTACGGATAACCAGGTTGGACCAAATCAGTGTGCTTATTGTAGAAAAGAAGGACATTGGAAAAATGCATGTCCAAAATTGGAAGGACAGGGGACACAACTACCTGCAAAGGGGGGTCAGGTACCTGAAGCTGCTGAATTTAACACTCCAGTATTACCAGTAAAGAAGCCCCGGTCCCAGGAATACCGATTAGTGCAAGACCTAAGGGCAATAAATCAAATTGTGCTTGATGTCCACCCGGTGGTACCAAATCCCTACACTTTGTTATCTGCTATTCCCGAGAATAACATTTCTTTTACAGTATTGGATTTAAAGGATGCTGCCTTTTGCGTTCTGCTGGAAGCTGAGAGTCAAAAGTTGTTTGCTTTTGAATGGCAGGGTCCATCCACAGGATGAAAAGTGCACCTCTGCTGGACAGTACTACCACAAGGATTCAAGAACAGTCCTACTTTGTTTGGTAACGTACTGGCTGAAGAATTAGAACACT
>VYZV01003834.1:137750-156421 GCA_013401275.1 Pandion haliaetus | reverse complement strand
GTACACGAGAGATTACACATAGCCTTGGGAGTTTTGACCCAAATGTTGGGAGATTTGAAAAGACCAGTGGCATATTTTTCTAAACAATGAGACAAAGTAAGCAAGGGGTGGCCAGCGTGTCTCGTGGCTGTAGCTGCAATCGTATTGTTGATTCAAGAAGCTCACAAATTGACTGTGGGACAATTACTGTATTTGTTCTGCATAAAGTAGTTTTAGTATTAGAGCAAAGAAGACATAGTTGGTTATCCCCAAGCAGGGCAGAACAAGATGATATAATCATGAAAAGGTCTTCCTCCTTGAACCCTGCCACATTGTTGCCTATTACTGGCAATTAGAATGTGGTTACATGATTGCATTCAATCTATTGAACAAGTGTATTCCTGTCAACCAGATTTGAAGGACACCTCTCTGGAAAATCCAGACTGGACCTTATTTACGGATGGTAGTAGTTTTGTTCCAAAAGGAGAACAAAAGGCCAGATACGCAGTAGTGACTGTGAATGAAGAAATTGAGTCTTGGCCTCTTCTTGTACACACTTCTGCACAAAAAGCTGAATTGATTGCTCTTACCAGGGCCTTAGAGTTATCACAAGGGAAACGAGTGAATATTTATACCGATTCTAAATGTGCTTTTGGAGTTGTGTATGCTCATGGAGCCATATGGAAAGAATGGGAACTTTTATCATCCCAAGGAACTGTGAAGCATGGGGCAGAAATCTTAAAGTTACTAACAGCAGTCACTCTGCTGAAAGAAGTTGCTGTAATACATTGCAGAGCTCATCAATTTGGATATACAGATGTAATTAGGGATAATTGAAAGGCTGATGAAATTGCAAGAAGAGTATACTTTAATCAAGTAATGGGCATGCTGGTACCGGAAACAATGATAAAATTGGAAGTTCCGAAATATATTGAAAAAGAAAAAGAGTTAGCCAAACTTTTAGATTGTGAAAAAACTAAGAATGGATGGTGGGTTACCCCGAATCGACAATGCATAGTTAATGCTCCAGTTATGAGAGAATTATTGGAAAGGACTCATAAAAGTACACATATGGGAGCTAATGCGCTGGTTTTCAGCATTAAAAGATATGCAAGAGGACCCAGGGTACAACAGTATACTGAAGGACTTGTTAAACAGTGCCAAGTTTGTTGCAAGAATAATCCAAAAATAGGAAAGAAGCCTCTACCTGGAGAGGTAAAGTGAGGGTATCTCCCTGGCGAACACTGGCAAATTGATTTTTTTCTGAGTTACCATGAAGTAGAGTATATAAGTACCTTTGGGATTAGTGGATACCTTTTCAGGGTGGCCCAAAGCCTTCCCGTGTGGCACCAACAAGGCTAGAGATGTAATGAAGGTGTTATTGAGGGAAAGAATTCCTAGCTTTGGAATCCCAAAAGGAATCTCCTCAGATAAAGGCTCCCATTTTATTGCTGAAGTAGTGAAAGAAGTTTCTAAATTCTTACAAATAAAATGGGAATTGCATACCCTATGGAGGCCACAATCCAGTGGAAAAGTAGAAAGAATGAATCAGACCCTAAAAAGACATATTGCTAAATAGTGCCAAGGAACTTATTCTAAATGGGTAGATATGCTGCCTATAGCCTTAATGCGAATCCGCATTACACCTAGAACTAAAGAGAAAGTAAGTCCCTTTGAAATACTGTCTGGGAAACCATATTCCCTAACCCTGACAGGAGACCATGGGCAGATGCATATAACAGGAGATCAGATGCTCTCTGACTATCTTTTGTCAATGGAAAAGACTCTTTCCTCCCTATACAGGTAAAAACGAACAAGAGCTCCAGTGCCATTAGATACGCCAGTACACTTCTTCCAACCTGGGGATCAAGTGTATCTCTGGATGTGGAGAGATGAACCATTAAAGGAGGAGTGGCAAGGACTGTATATTGTAATGTTGGTAACAAATACTGCTTTCAAATTAAAGGGAATAGATTCCTGGATTCCCTACACTTGAGTAAAAACGGCTCCAGGAGAGAAGTGGTCTTCTGAAGAGATACAGCCACTGAAATCGAGGATCTCCAAAGCCTCATGAATTGTACCTGGTCGATTTATTTGGTACTTGTTAAAATATGTATCAAATTCTGGGAATCATTCTATTTCAATTTTGTATCATAGGCTTACAAGCTCCGTGTACCATGATCTACCTATTTCCGCAGCTGTGTCATGGCACAATTTGCAGATTTATACTAATATTGACCCTAGACATACAGGAATTGAACCATTTGATTGTTTGATTTGGAAGAATTTCCATCGATCTAGATGAAATTTGGAAACAGACTAAGATATTACATGAAATTCAAAAAGATGACACATCCTGGGGATTTGAAGAAGCATGGAAACGGTTAACTTCCTGGTTTCCTGACCTGAGCTTTTGGATTAAAAGCTTAATAGCTGTAATCATAATTATACTGCTTGCCTTTGTATTCATATATGTTGTGTTAGAATGTACTTTTAAATGTTGTTCAACTTTAGGAAAACTAGTATATGAAAAGGTTATATGAGACTTAAATAGGAAGTATAAGGCTCCCTGTATAAGTCTTGAAGGGGGAATTGTTATCTAAGCAAGTAGAGGGTTAAAAATCTATGAAGAATTTAGTGACGTTAGATGCTGCACATACTAACAAAACCAAATATGTACACTTTGGGGGCAACAGTCTTGCATTCCTGTAGGTTTCTAAGCCACCATCCTGCATGCACGTGAGTGGAGCAAAACTCGAGCTGCTTGGGAGCATCACCCGCTCAGCAGCAAGCCTGAGCTCTCTGGCCACTGCTTCTGTACGTGGAGCACTATTGGTCAGACACAAGCACACTGCTGGGACCCCGGGAACTTGCCCGGTGTTTTATAGCTGGAGGATATCTGCCAGTGATGACCACTAGTTCCTCATGGGCTGTAGTGCCAACCTTCCTCTTCTGGAGAAATAAACCCCAACAACCGGGAGGCTCTGGTTGATGGTGCGTGCACAGAGGGTGTGAGTGTCAACTCCATCCTAACAGAGTTAAAACCTGTAGGCTCCATGGCCTGCTGGTGTTCCCATTTGGTTGCTAAACGAATGGAGCAAACCTTATCAAAATGATCAGACTGCAGTCCTGCTAGCCTAGCTGTGCTTGCGCTAAAGATAATTGATGCTTTAATAAAGCTGCGCATTATCCAGATTGTGGCTGGAGTGCTTATGTTAGGAGAAGAAGCAATCACAGGTTGCTGTAGTTAACTTTTATCTAATATTTTGGTGGGTGGCAAAGTGCATTCTTGTGCTGCTCTTGGGGAAAGAGTGTTGGGCTCTGACATACAGAGTGAATGAATCGTCAGATCCCTTTTGCCTACATTAGTTTCCTGCAGATTGGGAGAGGATTTACATTTTAGTTACCTCAGCTGGAGACGGGAGATACCATGTGTTGTGGTATTGGAAACAGGCTTGGTGACCAAGAACTGCAGTTCTCAAGTGGAAGGCCTTCAGTCTCATCTGCTGGTGAAGAGATGGGTCTCCGCTGGGTGTGCTGCTCTGCCGAGGTAAGGTCCAACTGCAACTTGGGCAATGGCTCCTGGAGTTGAGCGAGTCTTGAGAGAAGCTGTAGGTGAAATTTGCCGCTGTGACACACAGGTAGACTTACAGGGAGAGGCCAGGGGGAGGGATGCAGGCAGTAAGTGAAGTCCCACCACAGTGCCTGATTTACTTCAAACTTTATTTTGTACTCGGCAGCAGAGATTGTTTTCCCAGCAAAAATCCTCCCAGTTCTTAGTGCCCAAGAGTGGCAGGCTGGAACCCCCCATTTTCCTCCTGGGGGTATTGCTGCCACTGGCAACTTTCGCCTGGGGCTTTGGTCCTGGTGGTCTGAGTTGCTGACGTGGAGCCTGCCCAGCTGTGTCCCACAGGCCAGGGAAGCTGGCAGCCATCCTGTGTGGTCCTCTGCAGCACACAGGCCCTGGGGAGCAGCCCGGGGGGGGTTCTCCCAGCTGCCCTCCCACATGCTCTTCATCTTGTTCGGAGGGAAATGCTGCCCTGGACGTTCCTTACAGAGCTGGGTAGCAGGCAATTGCTCTTTGGGAATTCCATCCACTGTTGGTCGCTTATCTCCTTGTTACAAGACTGTGGAAAAGCCTCTGCTTTTAGCAGCTGGCAACGTGCGCTATCATGGAAAAAAACAGATTAAAAACCTCTGGTTTGAAACTAAAAGACAGGGATCAGAAAGAAAAGTGGAATCTTTTTGTAACATCAGTTTAGTGTCCCACCATTTTGATGTGGAGACTGGTGAGGTCATTTGGTCTCAGAAGATGTCTGATGTGTGAAGAGGAACGGGGGAACTGGCTGTTTGGAAACTTGCTGGTGTAGGATGACCCTGCTGGGTTATTTGTCCTAGAGCCGTGCTGGAGCCAGAGCGGAGCGAGGAGGATGAGAGAGCTGTCGTGGGAAGTAGTTTCAGATGTTGTCAGGTTAGCAGGTCGCAAAGACCGGAGCAGAATGCTCAGGACTGGCCCAGGACCCGCGTTGCCATCACAGCGGCCTCCCATCCAGGTCCCCCTGAGATCTGAGCGCCCTGCTCCTGCTCTGCGGGGCTGGCTGCCCGCTGGGGTGGAGCCCAGCCTTGGAAAGGGGGGAAGAAATAGCGGCAATTGCTCTCCCCGTCTCAGCTCTTGGGGCGACGGGTGAAACCAGAGCCTTGCTGGCCATGAGCACGACCGCTGCGGTGGTCGTTGTTGCAGCGATGACAGTCCCAGGCTCAACTGAATGGGGGAAGAGGGAGGAAAAGAGGGGACCCCGGTGCGGTGAGGGCACGGCGCCACGGAGAAAGCGAGGGCTGCGTGGAACGGGGCTGCAGTCGGGGCCCCGCAGGCAGACGGGACCCCGAGGTGCCCGGGGGCTTTGCCCGCTGCCCCTGCCCTTGGAGGGGCAGAGCCGGGCCACTGAATCGGCGCCGGTGGCCACTAGAGGACGGTGGCAGACCGGGCCAGGCGGCTCGGCTCGGGGTGCTGCCAAGACAGGGCTCCTGCGCGGGTGGCACTCGCCGCCCGCGTAGCAAAGGCAGCAGGCAGCCCGTTTGCTGCGAGGTTCAGCCGAAGCCTGGGGCTGGAGCATCCACGCTGGCGTGGACGATGTGTAACCAGGCAGGAGAGCAAATCCCCCAGCAAACCAGAGAGATCTGGGGCTTAACGGGACCTGGGGTGGACCTGCCTAAGAAACTGCCCCACCACGATCCCGTAGTGCCGTGGCGTGGGGGGATGGCTTTGCAGGACTGAGGATGCTGAAAAGAGAGGAGGGAGAAGTAGAAATCAGAGTGCCAGGCTGTGTTCCGGTGCAAGGTGATTGCAGGGAGGCGAACCTGTCCTCCGTTGCCCTTGCTAGCGTTCTCTCACGGGGGCCTGGCAGGTGTTGCGGGGTAGGGGGAGGAGATGGTGGCGCTTGGAATGAACAGTGCCGATTTTTTCCTCCCAGCATTGCACTGACAGGCTGTGGTAAGGTGGACCCCAACCCTCCTTTGGTCCGGGTGACTTGTGTGTCACCGGTTGCAATGGCTGAGCTCGTGTCAGTGAACGCTTTGCTTGCTGATGCTGCATCACTCTGCTGCGTGTGCAGCCTTCTCCTGGTTCTTCCCAAAGTAGCCACATGTGGTATTTCATCCTTATGTTTTTAAAGCATGTCCTAAAGATTTTCAGTCCCAATTTAAGAAAATATTCTGATTCAGGATAACATTTAAAGATATGCTTTAAATATCTTGGCAGATGAGATGTAAATTTGTGCTTTAGAGCACTTGGATGTCTTTAACGCTCCCCTGAACTCCTTACTGAGGGACTGGGGTGGCAAAGCACCCGCCAGAGGACATCTGAACAAAATACTAACAGGGCAAAAACTGCAGCCCCAAGTACCAGGCTTACTCTCAGAGGGCCCTTCAACCTAAGCAGCAATTCCATCTCCAAAAACCTTACGGCAAGACCAAGCACTCAGCGCGATCATGCAGGAAACTTGCAGGAGAGGCTCTGCCGCTGGCGGGTCGGGGTGTCGGACCAGCTCTTCTGTCCCCAGAGCTGCCTGCCCTTGGGGACAGGGCTGGTTTTGGCATGCTGGGACCGCACCTCCACGGTCAGCTCTGAGCACGGGGTATGGTTAGTCTCCCACACTGTCAATGTCGTATCTTTTGTGGAAGTCATGTTCTCATGACTATTGGCAAGCATCACTGGCTGCAGTCGAAGAGTCCCAGCCTTACTTCAGTGTTACGGAGAAAATGAGGGGAGAGGGATCTTCTGGTGCGGGTTTGTCCTTCTGCCTGAACAAGTACTTTACCTCAGCAAAACGTGCGTAAGAGTATGTAAAAATCAGGCTAGTGCCAAATATTCAGCCATGGGCTCAGAGAAAATAGTCTCATGGTTTCTTCTGGCTTTCAATCTGATGATGGGTGAGAGATGCTCATACAGATAAATAATGAGGAGAGCGGAGCATCCAATTAAACACTCATCCTAGCCACCCGGTAGGAACAACCCCTTTATCACTCTATAATGCATCACAAAGGCTCTCTTGATGGTTTTCTACTGCATATAGCAAAACAGAGCTGGATTCTGGTTCTGGTTTAGCTGTTTCTAACACTATTCATCATTGCTATCTCTAAACATGATCTTACTTTGATAATAGGACTCCAAGCAGTGAGATTAAAATAACTACATAATAAAATTCTAGATTAAGCTGAAACTATGGTAAATCTTTCAGAGTTGTAGAAAGGTAATAGCTAAGCTGCATGGACTCAGTATTTTGTTGAATGACTATGATAAAATGTGTTGATCCACATTATAGCTTTATGTCTGTTTCTGTATAATAACCACAACTACAGTTCAGCTGCAGTTTGGCACTTAAAAAGATTTCCTTTGAATTTATAACTTGTTGCATGTCTTTTGTTTAGCTTTTATAATCTCCAACCAGTAAAAAAAAAAACAAAACAACTTTTCTTGTGCAATAATAGGTGATGGGTATTGACTCAGCACAGGGGCCGTTAAGAAAATGGGAAGGACAGATCGCTTCTCCCCTCCTAGGAGCTCTTTGGTTTTCCTGATTCAGCATGGTACCCCTGCAAGCCCTGATTTAAGATTGTAGCTGTAAAGGAGAGAGAAGTGGGGGGTCACAGTGCACTTGGTGAGTGGCCAGGACTGCCGGTGCTGAACGCCGAGGCTGCTGGCCTCCCCTTTGCCTCGTCTCCCACACGCGGAGCTCCGTATCACAGGTTTTACAGCCAGGCAGCTGGTCACTCATCCCTTAATGGCGAGCTGCCTAATGGCCCAATCAACCTCCTGGCCACCAGTTCCCATCTGCCAGCAACAATGATGTGACCCTTGGCTGTTGGTTGAGGCCTTGTCATGGCTCTGACGGCACTTGAGAGCTGTGAATCATCTCAGCCCCATTTGCTAATTGCCGGAGAGGTCTGCTGCGTGTCCGATGGCAAATGCCGCTTCCTGAGGGAGGAAGCTGTGGAGCTGCCTTTCAAGTGGTGCACCGGCCAGCTGCAGGGACCTTGGGTTGCTGCTTGCATCCAGCACTTCTCATGTAACACCATACGCTTTTGGTTCGCAAAGAGCAGATTCGGGCCAGGGAAGGTGAACGCGGCGTTGGGAACTGGTTTGGGGAGAGTTGCCCGAGCTCTGTGCTCGGCTCAGGCTGCCTGTGTTCAGCCTTATGCTAAGGAGAAGCTGCAGTTGTGATAACCCGCAGCAGCAATCAGGGCTGCGGTTCCTCCTCGGGCACAGCTTCAGGTGCAGGAAGAGAAATGCTGCCTCCTTTTATCATGCTGAGCTCACGGGAAGGGCTGGCGAATCTGGGAACTGGATTGCTCACAGAACAAGTTGAGATCTTCTTGCTTTACAGACCTGATGGTACTTTTGTATTCTTTTGAGTTACAATTTTTCTTTCAGTTCAGATCAGTGATCTGGCACTTGACTCTGTTTAGTGTATTGTTAGTCTAGAATCCCATCTGCTGCAAGAATCCCCACTTTGCTGCAAGGTACTGTAAAACTATTGCAAAGCCATGAAACATTTCCGAAATCATCTCAGAGCCTTGTGCTCTCCTTGCCAACGAGCATCTCTTGGAGCAGCTTTGAAGGTAGGCAGGGGAGGAAAATTACTGGAGCAGGGTTTTAAGGAAAATTAGAAATTATTTAGCAATGTGATCCAACCAGGGACCCCCCCTCAGCCTGGGTCCATGGCAGCCCACTTGTTGCTGGAGTTTTGCTCTACAAGATGAAGCCCCTGCAATGACGGAGTGTGACAGCACATTGTGGGGCTCTCCCATCTGAGAGCGGGGCTGGCAATGTGTCCACTGTGCTAAGCCAAATCCCTTTCCCCTCCTGCGGCTGTGCCATATAGCAGCTATACAATGAGGGGACAGCAGGGACCACCCGCTGTGTGTTTCTTGAGGCCCAGTATGAAAACCTGAGCGTTGCCAAAAAGAGAGCGTGAGCTTTTTGCAGGGATGGGAGGGAAGGAAGCTCAGACCGCAGTGCTGGCTTGCAAAAGCATTTTTCTCCACCCATGCGGGAGGAGGAGTATGGGCCACGAGAAGGGACTCTGTAGACATGTCAGATGCAGAACTTTGAATTCCTTGAGTGACATGAATAGAGCAGAGGTTTTTTTTTTCTCCCTGTTCTGCACTGCTGCAGAGCACTGACCCTGATCCTCTGGGATGGATCCGATGGGTGTTGGGGCTGCTCCTAAAAGCTCTTGCATCAGCGATGGGCGGACTGACTGACAGGGCTGCCTGTCCTCCAGTCTTGTGGGGCAGGTATGTGGGGGTAAGGCTCAGTGGTCAAATGCTTCCCCCCAGCAGAACATCCCTCTCCAAGGACTCCCCTTCAGCCCAGCCTCAGAGCTGGATTTCAGCTCTTCTGAACCAGATGATGTTAGAGAAGGAGACTTTGGATTTTGAACATGCAAGAAATTGCCACTGTAGGCTTGAATTACTTATAGTGTATAACTGAAGCCTGAATGTTAATGTACGTTTCAGTATGCACGTTACGGAGTGGATGATAACTTCACTAAGTGCAGCGACGTTGCACCAAAGATGAATTCAGCCTGGGGTGTTTGCTGGCAAACGCACTACCATCAATCCCTTCTTATTCCCCCGAAACCCTCAAGCTTTTATTGACTCATGAGCCAGGAAGACCCCAGAAGAGAGGCAGGGAGCAGGAAGTAACAAAGATATGTCTGTGCATTGGGAAGGTAAATTGCTCCCTCAGAAAAAAAAAGATCCCGAGGGTTAGCAAGTCACCAGTAAATACAGCAGCAGGATAGAGCTGAAGAGAGTCCCTGGTAGATGAGAAGATCAAGACTGGAAGGCTGCTGTCAGTGAAACCAGCAGGACTGAAGTCTCCGGTGGTCCAGGACTAATTCTGACCCTGCCTGTAAGAGGCAAGAGCAGAACTGGGTACAGCATGGCTGGGAAGGGAAGGTTGATTTGCCTGGCAGAATGTGCATTTTAATTGCTCATTTTCTTTCCTTTTTTTATGTGATTTGATTGTGAATTATGTTTTCTGCATTTGTAATTAGAGGGTAGAGCAGATGGTGAGGCTTTGTCTGAAGTGATGTAGCCATTCAAATAACTCACGCTACTGGCTGACAGTTTGCTAGGGAAGGGTGTCACACCATGGAGAGTTGCTCTAACAGAGACCCACTTTTTAAATAGTCTGAGACAGATCTCTAAATGATAGAAATCAGCATTGCCCCACTGAAATCTGCATCCACGCTGGTTTACACCACTTAGAAAGCTGTTCTCTGGGGAGAAACCGCTTTGTCCTTACACCTAGGCATGCCTGCTCTCACACTGAGTTTGCAATCAGCTGTGCTGTATTTATTTACACGTAACACGCCACAGCCAGCCCACAGCATGCTAGCTGGGTTTCTTTGCTTGTGAGTTTGAAACAGACAGCTCTTCACATCCTTGGGAGATGCCCAGCTCTGCTTTCTCCCTGTATCCTGCACTGAGAAGCAGGATTTTGTAATTCAGGACTTCCAACAGTAGTTACAAAGCTGGACTTTGAGAGAGAGGCCTTGGAAAGTTGCAAGGGTTCCATGAAGGGTGAAATCACTTTGCCCCTCTCTGTGTCAACCAGACGCTTCCATTCATCAGCTTCCCACTTGGTTAGCGTTTTGCAGTGAAAATGTTAGACTAGAGTCTCAAAACAGCAATGGATCCTAATCATATTTTTGAAAAAGAGAGAAAACCCTTCCTAGAAAGTTGCTTAAATATGTTTTAGAATTTCATTCATGTCTTCTTTTATCAGACACAAGCTTTTGGTGATATGCCAGTATGCAGAGCAGGGAGCTGAGATAATAAGCCTTTTTCTTGGACCTGTCATTGAATGGGTCTTTTCCATTTCTAATTTCTATACCTCTCCAATAGAGCTTGGGCAGCTCTGCGATACTTTTGGTACAGTATTTTAGTGGAAATAATTGTAGTGAAAACCTGCGTAGTTCATGTGCATCAGTTTCCATAGTTTAATTTTATTATTAGGAAAGCAAGTAGCTGCTGCAAGTTCTGGGCAAAGTGCTGCATGTTGGGTTGAGACTGCCAGAGGACGAGGAGGAGTGTGACCTGATCTGTGTTTGCAGAAAGCAGAGGAGCAAGGCTTTGAGCCAGGGCTGAGGAAAACTCGATTCTTAACTCTGCTGGGGATTTGGTGCCTTGGGGACCGTACCTTGCAGGGCTGAGTTTCCCGGGCAGAGGGCACATCACCCCGAGGGCATGTATGCTGTTGAGGGAAGTCAGTCATGCACTGCTGATTTTTGCCTGTGTTGAGAATCTCCTCAATCTTATGCCTATGTAGACACACCTAGAGCAGATTAAAGGAAAAAAAGGAAACAAGATTTAAGTGTAATGTTACCTTCCCTACACAACTGAACTCTTTCTGAAGTACACACATTATGATGTTTTTTGGCAAAATGCAGACTGCATTGTGTTATGCTGGAGATAAATAGCTGTGTGGGCACCTTCCCACCCTGCTTGTTCACCAGAAGGTATCTTTCACTTACAGGTATTTATCCTTTGGCACTTAGCTTAAATTCAGTCCGGGCTGCAATTTGTGCTAATCTGAGCCAAGTAAAAGACTTGGAGGTTTGAATCTACGAGATGCCTTACAGTGCAGAGTTGTCAGTCTGTGAGCAGCAGAGTATGTTCTTCTCGTGTTCCTCCCTGTTGGGAGCTGAAGCAATCAGGGATCACAGGAGCTGGCTGCGCTGGAGACAGCACAGAGCAGCCTGGGGCTGCTCGGTCCCAGGGGATAACCTGCATGTGTGTGCAGGGATGTCTGGTCTCACAGCAAAGCTACAGCACTGACAAAAACTGTCCTGCCCTTGGGTGTTAGGCGTGTTTAGAAAATGAGGGAAAAGATGGAAAACCCTCACAGCTCAGTGTTTCAGGTAAAGCTGCCACCAGGTTTTTAGGTCCTTGTTCCCAAGTCTGAGAGAGCCTGTGGGAGCTTTTCTCTTAACTTCAAATGAGCTTTGAACTCAAGCTGGAAAGCAGTGTGGAAAAAGCTGTCCTGGATGCTCCCTGGCAAGGGCTAATTAGTGGCTCCTCAGAAGTGCTAAGATCTGTGAAAAATGCTGCAGTACCATGATGTTACTGGCACAGAGTGCCCCAGGATGCTGACAGTCCCACAGTGACCTTTTTCTACCCGTATTAGGCAATGCCAAAAGGGCAGCTCTGCTTGCTTGAAATTGGTAGGTGTGGAGGATGGGCATTGCCATGCATGGGTCTTAACATGAACCTTAACAGGAATGACAGGGTGAGGAATCATCAGCCCCCTACAGATGTGTAAGAAACAGCTCAAACCCGGCCCATAAGCCCACTTGTGTGTGTAGGCAGCTCCCGAAGTAAGCTGTGCCACCTTCCAGCCTCCCACGGCAGAAAGATGAGGTGGTTCCCACTGCCCTTCCCCGTGTAGTTAGATCTTCTGCTTTCCTTCAGAAGTCCTTGATGCAGCGTCAGTGTCTGGTTAACGAGACTCAGGAAATGCTGATGGTTTAGTTCCTTTCCCAGGTTGGCTGGAGGACACTTGTTTATGACATTCAATTATGATAAATGGAAGACATATGGGTGTTATACAACCCATATCAGCTCTGTGGAGCATGTGACTGCCTCCATGCTGAAATGCATGTGGATGAACGTTTTACAGCCCTGGTTATTGCCATCTGCCTCTTCCACTTTCTAGGAAACCCGATCTGAGAAGGAGATAGGGGCAGTGCTGTGTTAGAGCAAAGGCTTGTCCCCATGTGGGATGACACGGGGCAGTGCAATTTAAGAAGAACTTCAGGCTACACCTACATACACCCCTGAGGACTTTGGTTGCTCCACAGAGGCAGCAGAAGGCCACCATGCTGGTGCATCCTCCTGATGTCCCTGCACACCCTTAGTCACATCCAGGCACCTGCACCTCACTCTTCAGGCAGCATGGAGGCAGCTTTTGTATGTTTTGATGCATAAAGGACCACTGAGAAGGTCCCCAAACAAATCAAACCTACTTACGGGGGTGTGTGCCTGCTCTGGCAGGGCACTGGTGCCTTCTGAAACACAAGGGAGGAGGGATGGGAAGTTTTCAAAGGGAGTTTTGCTGGCCCAGGTGACTGCAGTCAGATGGATGGGCTGCTGTGTGATTGCATCCTTCATCTTCTGTAGCGATGCGGTTACTTACCTGTAGTCTCCAGATGGTGCTTGTAAACACTCACAGATATTTTTTTCCACTCTTTAATACAGCAACACTGTGAGCTCTTCCATTTGTAAAATCTGTCTAAAAAGAATTAAAGAAATATATTTACAAATGCACACACAGGCATACACATATCATTTAAGACAACAAATAACTAGGAAGGGCAAGACAGTAATAATTCACTCTTGTTTTTCCTCTGATGTTTTTAAATGCCTCAAGTTTTCCTCTTATGGTTTATGATGTTATCATGCTCCTGTCTAAACTACTACTTTAAAATACATTCTACAGGGTTATTTTCTCCATAAAACCCTGACGATAATAATTTCTCCTGTAAAACCTTCAGTTCCTACTTGCACTGTAAGTTTGGATCTGCCAAGCCATCCACATCTATTTGATGGCTAGAAAATTGCAGGCTTGCAGGTACCTGCTATCCCCGCAGGCGACTCGTAGGTCACGTTACGCCACTCTGATGACTAATTCCCTGAGCTGGCAGAGGTGGGCTGGATCACCAGCAAGGATGAAAGGACATCAAGAGGTACATTTAATAGATTGTTTCCTTTTAACATCAATAGTGTTGTCCTGGGCCAGCTCATGCTGTATCTGAACACAGTGCTGGTGACCTTGAAAATGGACTCACTAAAGGCGACGTGTTGGTACGTGTGCCGGGTGTTCCATCTCATCCGATTTGTCCCTTTGTGTGCTTTTTGCAGCCTGCACTGCTGCGAGCTGTGTCATGCTGGAGCTGCAGCAGCAGGTTGTGCCTGGCCAGGCTGGTCCTTGTCCTGCTCCCTCTTCCAGATACTGCTGACTTTATGCACAGGCAGGGATTTTGGCCGAGAGCTTCCCAGTCTGGGGCTATGCTGGGGCTGCCTTTCACACTGAAACAGAATCACACCATTTAACGCAAGGGTGCTCTTCTGGGAGTCGTTGCCTTCTGCTTGCGCTGCAAATGAGTGCCCAGTAACTGCTAGCTCCTCAGGCTTTCTCTGAGCAGTCCCAGGCAGACAAGTGGATGGCCTTTAGGCCTTTAGGAGGAGGAGCAGGACAGTACCTCACGTGCAGTTCACAGCTGCAGAGATGCTACCTTTATTGCCTGGTGTGTTTTGTCGAGCTGACAGTTTAATTTCTGGTTGCAGTCCTCCCTCCCTGCTCCAGTATCTCCCCTCAGCCACCTCGCATGTCTTGTAATTTGTTGTCCTGGTTTCAGCTGGGATAGAGTTAATTGTCTTGCTAGTAGCCGGTACAGTGCTACATTTTTGAGCTAGGTATGAGACGAATGTCGATAACACACACTGATGTTTTCAGTTTTTCCTAAGTAATGTTTAGTCTAAAGTCAAAGATTTTTCAGCTTCTGATGCCCAGCCGGCAAGAAGGCTGGAGGGGCACAAGAAGCTGGGAGGGAACACAGTCAGGGCAGCTGACCCAAAGTGGCCAAAGGGGTATTCCATACCATGTGATGTTTTAGGAACTGGGGGGGGGCATCGCGGGTCGGGGACTAATGGGTGCATCGGTCGGCGGGTGGTGAGCAATTGCGTTGTGCATCACTTGTATATTCCAATCCTTTTATTATTACTGTTGTCATTTCATTAGTGTCATCACTATCATTATTAGTTTCTTCTTTTCTGTTCTATTAAACTGTTCTTAGCCCACGAGTTTTTACTTCTTTTCCCGATTTTCTCCCCCATCCCACTGGGTGTGGGGGGCAAATGAGTGAGTGGCTGCATGGTGCTTAGTTGCTGGCTGGGGTTAAACCACGACATTTGTGCTTAGCCAAACCAAAGGCTTCTTGAAGAAGTATTTATCATCTGTTGTAACCTGGTGGGCTTTTCTTCCCTTACCTTTGGAAGGCATTCCCACATTAACCCTGTCCTGCTTAGGTTTGAAGAAAAGGCTTTGCTCTCAGATTACAGCTCTTGCCAACTCATTTATAGCAAGGAAAGAAAAACGTGGGGGTATTGCCAAACCATGAGAACATCCTCACAGTGCCTGACACTGTGCTTCTGTATGGTATTATTTTTCCTCTAGGTTGTTTCAGATCATCTGAGAAAAGGGCAAGGTTATTTTTTACGGTTTTTTTTGTTGTTGTTGTTTAAGTCCTGGTTTAATTTTTATTTTGAACTTTCAGCTTACTGTATGGAACATTTTTGGATCATCTGAGGCACTATCTGCTCTTATGTTCAAAGTATACTGTTGAAGAGATGTCAGAGAGTGGGTCTGGCTTAAGCAGGAATTAAGTGGCTCTTTGGGTATCAAGGTAGAAAAAGTATGGCATCCTGTTGCTTGCATGTGTTGTTTGTTTTGTCAAAAAGTTCCTTCAGTCTCGCCCAATGCAAACAGCAATTCATCTACTGGGACTAGGTCAAAAGTTTTCCATGTGTCTGTACCTGTTTGCCTGTGCGCAATGACACCTTGCTGAAATGCATTGATCCACTGAGAGCACTACTGCCTTTTCCAGCAGTTAATAATTAGGGTTATGCCAACCTTTAGAGAAAAAGGTGTGAGTAAATGGGTGAAATGCAGAGACACAGCTCACGAGTTTGCCCAGCTCTAGGACCCCTGCTTCTTCTTGCACGTTGGTGGAAATCAAGAGTAGTTAATATTGCTCCTCCCTTGCTTCTCATGGCTGAGGCATTTATTCCTGTGCAAGCAGAGAAGAAGGAGGAGGAGGAGGAGGCCAGCAGGCAGCACCCTGTTTGCCCCCGTGTTAAGGACTGTAACTGCAAGTCAGACCCTACTTGCACAAAGGAGCTCAGGAAACACGGGCTGTGGGGTTTCTAACCCCATCCCTTTGCTGCGCTGAGCTGGTTTAGAAAAGACAACATCAGCTGTGCATGCAGGACTGCTGGATGCTAGGTGCCCAGCAAAGCTGCTCTATCACTCCCCTCCTCTGGGGACAGGGGAGAGAAAATATAACGAAAGGCTCACGGGTCAAGATAAGGACAGGGAGAGATCACTCGCCTATTACCGTCCCAGGCAAAACAGACTCAACTTGGGGAAAATTAATTTAATTTATTACCAATCAAATCAGAGTAGGATAATGAGAAAATAAGCCCGAATCTTAAAACCCCTCCCCCCCCCCCGCCTTCTTTCTGGGCTTAACTTTGCTCCTGATTTTCTCTACCTCCTCCCCCACAGCGGCACAGGGAGACGGGGAATGGGGGTTGCGGTCAGTTCATCACATGTTGTTTCTGCCGCTCCTTCCGCCTCAGGGAAGGACTCCTCACACTCTTCCCCTGCNTGCCAGCAAACCTGCTCCAGCGTGGGCTCCTCTTTCCACGGGGCCACAGGTCCTGCCGGGAGCCTGCTCCAGCATGGGCTTCCCAGGGGGTCACAGCCTCCTTCGAGCACCCACCTGCTCTGGCGTGGGGTCCTCCCCGGGCTGCAGGTGGATATCTGCTCCACCGTGGACCTCCATGGGCTGCAGGGGGACAGCCTGTCTCACCATGGTCTTCACCACGGACTGCAGGGGAATCTCTGCTCCGGTGCCTGGAGCACCTCCTACCCCTCCTTCTTCACTGACCTTGGGGTCTGCAGAGTTGTTTCTCTTACATGTTCTCGCTCCTTTCTTCTCCGGCTGCAGTTTCTGTCCCGCAGCAACTTTTTTTTCCCTTCTTAAATAAGTTATCACAGAGGCGCTACTGCTATCACTGATGGGCTCGGCCTTGGCCAGCGGCAGGTCTGTCTTGGAGCCGGCTGGCATTGGCTCTGTTGGACATAGGGGAAGCTTCTAGCAGCTTCTCACAGAAGCCACCCGGCTATCAAAACCTTGCCATGCAAACCCAATACATCTGCCGAGCAAGCAGAGGGGTGCGAATTAATTAATGAGGAGCCCAGTTCCCTGGAGTTGTCATGTTAATGCTGGTGCTGATGGTAATGTAGATAAATGACCTGAGAGCAGCCCTTGGCCTTTGGAAAGACGTGGCAGGGGATGAAGAAAAATGTATGTGAAATGACAAAAAGGGTTGGGAAAGAGATTTGCTGGAAGAGAAGGGAATGTAAACAAATTTAGTGTTAAAAATAAATAAAAATTTTAGAAGAAGAAATTATTTGGCATTAGACTTAGAAGAAAAGTTACTTATACGTAAGTACCTGAGACATGGACTCATTCATTCCTTTCCGTAAAGAGCTCAGTAGCCACTGTATGCTGCCACCAACTGCCAGGACTTAGGGTGTCATCGCCTCTATGCCCCGTTTGGCCTTATTAAATGACAATTAGTGAGGACCTACTTCAGTGGTAATAATCCAGCTACTGGTGTATCAAGAACAATGTCAAAAGGAAGATCTTTTTTTTCTTCTAGGTGACTCAATATGGTGAAAATCAGATCATAACTCTCTCTTCTCCAAGGCGATTCAGTGGTAGCTTTTGTAACCAGGTCAGCAGATGGCTGGAGTGGGCTGCAGTGCAGCCGTGGGGCTTTGCCTGGGCTGTGGGAGCACACGCTGCTGCCTTCCCAGCCCCCCGTCCCCACTGCCTGGCCAGCCCCAGCTGGATTCCCATCACCATGCATAAGTAAGTGCAAAATCAGTGGGGCAAGTGTTTCCAGAGAGCTGCTGAGGAGCTAAAGCTGCCTGAACCGAGCCTCAGAGCGAGAAAGGGCTGGACCTTTCTTCTCGTGTGTGGTACCTGCCCTCCAGCCCCGCATTCAGGGGTGAGCATCCCCAAAGCCCTGGTGATGGGCACACAGGGATTTGTCCAGTGGAGCGATGCCTGGTGATGACAGGGCCATGCAGCTGCTGCCCTGAGGTCAGCCTGAAACTCTGTCACGCACACAGTCACACATACGTGCAAATAAACCAGTGGTTCTATAGCACAGACCCTGTCCATCAAACTTCCCACTTTACTATGCAAACAGCCCGTGCTTTATTCTGGCCCCATCGTACGATGCCTCTGCTTAAAGCTTTGTGCAGTCTGTAGCAAAACCCTGCAGTGTAGCAGAAAGCACCGATGTCTGTAAAGACGCGAGGTCGCTGTGGGCAAGGATGAGCCTGTCGAACCCTGCGTGCAGGGGCTGCTCCGGGATCCACCTGGGCACTCCGGCGTGCAGGTCAAGTGGGAATTCAAATGCAACCCCTTCTTTTCTAAAGCAATTTGTTTGTTTGCTAGATTAGCTTACAGCGGGAAAGGTGACCTCTGGGCTGAGTGGTTATAAAGCAGCTTGTAAAGGGGCGGGGGGGGGNGGGGAAGTGTCGATGGCATCTACTCCAAAGGATAATGGACTGTTCTGAGCACGATTTGGGGATCTGTATGTTAAAGCCGCTGCTTTGCCTCAGACTAACTTGAACTGTGCTTGCAGAACTGAACAGAGTGAGGCTTTCTGCCTCATTTTTCCCCTTGAAATGCTGATTCAAGGAGATAACATGCCTGTTTGTTACACACTTTGGGCCAAATTCTGCTCTTGGCAAATCCTCATTCCTATTCTTCTTTCTGGGGCAAACTCCGTCCATCACCCAGCACGGCTCTTTCTCATGTTTGTGGTTTACTTTTTTCCACTCCTTCCTGCCTTGTATTTGCTTTCACAAATAAATATCCCAGTAACAGCTAAATCACACACCAGTAAAGTTTATCAGTATTTTGGAAGAGATATTAGTAGCATACTTGCTATGAAGTCAATGAGGGGAAGTAAATTAGCAGGACATCTCATGGATGAAAGCGTGTATTTTATTTTCCCTTGCTGCCCAGTTAGCTCTTAAATTTCTGTAAAATAAAGTTGACACTGAACAGCAGAGACACACAGTTTCTTTCTTCTCCCCCCTTCCCTTTATTATATATCTATAAAAAATTAAAATATATAGATAATATTATGTAATACATGCTTTTTAAATATCTATAATACAAGTTTTAAAAATAAGGTTAAAACTATGTTCTTACTCTAATCACAGTTCATATTCCAAGGAATACACTGCATTTTGATCTTAGAAGTGTAATTCTGAAGACCAGCCCAGAAGTAGTGGTAACAGAAAAAAAATTATGCAG